>OX439137.1:4876821-4889321 GCA_949318235.1 Ecdyonurus torrentis | reverse complement strand
GAGTAATGGGTGACCAATCATTAAAAATTACAATAAAACAGATTAAAAAACTAAAGCATATGAAAATAATACTGACTCTTCTTACAACACTTACGACAGGAAGTGGCATGATAAGGGAGAGAAAGGTTTTTCCCAGCTTATAATCTCTTTGGCTTTTCCCAACTCTATTTGATTTATTGCAAAAGATATATATATATATATATATATATATATATATATATATATATTATATAATTTAAAATCTTAATATTTTGCACGTCCTACTATCTTCTACTTATAACTGTTGCCACGCAACGAAAATCGTCTCCAGGCTACTAAAAAAAATATTTTCAACACCCAAGTACGAAAATAAAAATTACTTATACACCTATAAAAAAAATCAGTGTTGTTTTCGTTAAATGCAATTAATATTTTTTTAGGACACAAATTAAAACAGTAAAATGTTGCCATATAAAAGTATAGGGTCTATGCACTCATGTTAAAGTTGACATCATGTTGGATAACTTAATAACATGGATGACATAGGAAAATAAATCATTTTGCCAGTTTAAAACTGCAATGCAATATTTTTTGAGAGCATTGATGTTGTAAATGTGTTGAATTAGTTTTCAAGTATTCGAGAAAAATAACAATAACAAAAAATTGAATGATTTCCCAAAGAAATTTGGCTTAAATGAAGTTTGTCCTATATGCTGAGCAATGTTATTCACTACTCCAGTACGGCCTCCAAGCGCATTAAATATGACGTCATCCATATACACCCTATATATAGCTTAAGAGAGGAAAATTGCACACTTATTATTGTTTTATTTTTTTAATAATGTATGGGGAGTTTTAAGTTTTCGATGTTTTTTTTTTTTTTTTTTTTAGTCATATTATATTATTATATTGTGTTTATGTGCTACGTCTTTTACAATAGTCCCGGCTAGATATTGTCTTATTTATATATATTTACGTATTTTTATTGGGCGTAATCAGGCTACTGACCTCTCCATTTAACCCAACTGTTTAACAGTACAGTCAGTTACTAACTTAATGCAAATTCTTATATTCATAATGTGATACAAGTATAAAGAATTTAAATTTTAATTAAAGTCTAATAGCTTATTAAGTTATTACAATATTTTATATATATAATTTTTATACGTATTTCAATACACAATTGATTTTTTTGAGATATATGATAATTTTTAACTAATGTAATAGTTAATGAGAAATATTAATAATAATTTTTTTAGAATTGTTTTATATATATAATGTATATAATAATATTGAAAGATGTAAATTAAGTGTAATTTTTGTTGAAATTTACATTATCTTATTTTTGTATGTTTTGAATAAACATAGAGTTTAGACTTTAGAGCATAATTTATATTTTAAATTTTAAATACTCTTTGTACTTTATTTGTATATAAGATGAGTCAAGGTACATATAATAAAGAGGTTGAGCGCAACACAAAACTCGCGCATTCGATGTTATTTTGCGATGGATTGTACTTGCTTTTAAGCCAATACGATGCTCTGTTCACCAGTTACGTCACAGATAAGGTGAACAAAATTGTAAGTGGTGATATGACGTCTTTGGTGAATTTCTTTAAGCTGCGCAACCTTGCCTAAAACTTTTCCTGGAGCAACTAACCTCTTATATATATGAACCTTGAAGATGAGTTTTGTATTGTTATCGTAATTCGTGATATATCGATGTATATTTATGTAAAGTACACTGACAAACAATCATCATAAATATCATAATTATTCTGCTGCTGTTTGGTGACGTATCTTATTAAATTAGTTAAGCACAACTTCAAGACATCTAATATGTACGAGGATGAGAGATGAGAGTTTTTATCTTATCCTCAGTTTTTTATAAATACTTTTCTATATTATTATAAATATATTTCTTCAACAATAAAAAAGGACTACAGTGAATCAAATATAATCATTCTTTTTCTTCATTTCATAAAAAAAAATACGTTTTCTTTAATAATCTGTAAAAATAATCCATTTATGTTTTATTACCATTATAATATTCTCTTTGTTTGTAATTATACTTGCGAATTGTTTCAAATTTTGTGTATATATTTTTTCTCTTCAATTTAATACATATTTGTATAATTTAAAAATACAAAATTAATATGACATGACATGAATAAATATCATAAACTGACCGATTCAACCATTGCAATGGTTGCATTTTGTATTAATGATGGGCTAAAAAAAAAAAAAAAAAAAAGTCACCACTTCCAATCATAAAATAAACCCTACATAGATATAAAGAATATCGTTTAAATAATACTTTTTTGACGTGTACTGTACGTCTTTTCATTACATATTGAATTTTATATGGCTTATATGGTTATCCAAAAACGATCAGATGGAGATTTCAGTTGACGTAAAACGTTAAACTAACAATTAAATGCATGTAATTTCCATATAATGCTAATTGGAGGTTATCGGTTTAAAAAATTGCTTAAAAAATACGTAAAAGTATGTCTAGTATTTCTAATTAAATTTTTCCGAAATTGGTGGAGTAGTTTTCTCAAAAATAGCAAAAAAATAATAATAATAATAAAAAAATAAAAAAAAAACCGTGTTTTTCCCCATAAGTATCATGTTAAATTAGGAGACCCTTTGCTTTCCCCGCGTTTCCCCGCGCGCTGAACCGATAACCTCCATAGAAAATGTATAATGGAAATGACACTTTGAGTCGTAAATACATATCCCGGCATTTGCAATGACAGCCTAGGGAATACGTGGAAACTCTGGGGCAGGCTGATATTATAATATCATATCAATCACCCGAATGCTGAACGTCTTGAAACGTGTTTTGCTCTCACACTCAGAGCTCACACCACACTTCAGCTACGCACCCAGCTGTGGCTATAGGAGTTTTCGTGGTAGGAATGAGTTACGAGTCAGCTGCCTACTTAATAATGCTATACTTTTTTTTTTTTTTTTTTTTTTTTTTATAATTTAACATTGGCATTATGGACGTATATACTTTTGTTAAAGGCGTAGAACACCTTAAACAAAAAACATGTCTAATATACTAACGTACCTAAATATCATCATTGATTTGGCCGGAGTCATTGATTTCTAATTTATTTTCCATTCATAAATGACAACTGCGGGTCAAAATTACATTGATCAAATATGTCCTAAAATCCAAAATATTACTTCCAGGACATAATCAATCAAAAAGTCAACAAAAAAAATTGAATAACGATATTCTCTTTGGACTACCTAGCTATCGAAATAGTAGATAGTTTCCAGTCACGGTTGAATGACTTTATTATTTTAAATGTATGCATTCAACTTTTTTCTAGATGATTTTAAATTTATCTTGTGTATAAAATACATAACAAATAAATAAATAATCGTCTTAATTCTCTATTTATTATTAGATAATCTCTCTCTCTCTCTCTCTCTCTCTCTCTCTCTCTCTCTCTCTCTGTGATTATAGATTACGTAAACTGTTTAATAGAAGTAACAAGTAACATATTTTTTATGCTACCCTAGCTTTTACCACTTTGTTTTCTCTCCTGTAAATATAAATTTATAACATTTTTTGTTATCTCTTATTATACCAAATAAACAAATTGATCGTGAAAAAAGAAATTTAAGTAGTAGAAGTGTAAGATGGAAGTATGAATTAAAATCAAACCAATTTTATTGTTTAAATATATTTATGTATTTAAAACCAATAGTAAGTGAAAGTTATGGAACAAAACAAAATTAGTCACCACAAAGTATAGTTGAAACAGCTACAAACATTTAAAAAATATTTTTATCATATTTTTTGCAAGAAAAAAACTTTGCTATACATTTTGGAACCAGTCTTGGGTTCGATTATCGTAAATAAGATAACGATACCATAACAATATTTGGTTATCTTTGCGTTATAGATTATAGATTACAGTTTTAAAAAAATATCATTGTAAATATACAAAAATAACGATATTATTGTTGCATCGAGAAACATAATTTGGACTTAAACTAAGAAAAATACACACAAAAAAGTATGCAAAGTGCACAAAAAATGAAATAATAATAATAATACCAAAAAACTTAAAAAAAAAAAAGAACTATTGTAAATATATACTACAGTTATGAAGCAAGATTTAAAATATTTATATTTCAGTAAAATCATTGCATTATGATTTATCGTTATCAAAAAACTATTGTTATTAATATTGTATTCATATCGTGGGAAATATTTTAAAAACAAAAATATCATAATATTGTGAGGTGAATCGTTTTTGTTTATTTTGTTTTGTTTATTGTTATCCAAAAACAGACAATGTTACTTGTCCAATACATTGGTGGTACACACAGTACATAATATACAAATTGCATGATATACATAAAAATAAAAGTCAAAAATAATAATAATACATTTTTACAAATTATTATAATAATTCTGTATACAGAACACATTGCACCAAAAATTTCAAGTACAGTTTTCACAAAGCATTCTATGCTTTCTTATGTTATTATATATAAGTCGCAATAAACATCAACATGCATTTCATTACATTACATTTGTTACAGATATTTCAGGTATCAAACCGAAGGCTTAAATGTATTGTACCAAATGATATGCCCGTATGAAAATTATTAATAATAATTAAAATAAAAAATTAAGCTTTTACTTTTGAAAGCACATGATCAGTAAGAAGAAAAGAAAAAAAAAGTAGAATGATAAAAGAAAAACCACTTATACATAATATATGAAATATTTAAAACAGTCAATAAAATAAACTCATAATTTGATAATTATTAAATATTAACTACCCTGAGATAGTATTAACTTTGCAAAATAGTTTCTCTATCAGATTTGAAGAAATCATAAACAAAAGTTAAAACACTCTTTTTTTTTGGTGGGGGGAGGGGGAGGGAACAATGGTTTTGTAAAATGAAATATTTTTTAGACAACTGTGATTTTACAAATTTAAAAGTTTCACTACTGGCTCAAGCAAGTACTCGATGTAAGTGTTAAAAAAAATATAAAATACTAAATTATAAAAATAAGTTAAGAAACCTGTTGATTTAGTGTATATAGGTATAAACTTTAAGTACATAATATGTAATAATAAAAAAAGGTGGAACAAAACAAAAGGCAAGTAAAGCACATTATTTTTCAAATAAAATATAAAGTTCTACTAAAAGAAGGCAAGTTACTGAAATGAAAAACTTGCAATTATATTGTTGCATTTAAGTCTATAGTTGTGGAATTTTTTTTTATTTCCGTGCGGTACATTGGACTGCATCGTAGTATGTATATTAAGGAGGTACTCAAACAGTTAGAGAGCGTAAAACAATCAACCATATTGCATATCCACATAAGTAAACACTATATTATATATATATATATATATATATATATATATATATATATATTATATCACTTCTAAGCCTGATTTAACCTATATTTTACAAGAAACTTTTTTAAAAAAAGTTAAAAGATTTAATTAGAATATTTAAGTAATTAATTACGTTTAATTTCGATTGGTTTATAATAATTCTTTAATTGAGAAGAACAAACATTTTGACCTTCTACATTATCTTTTACATATTTACCTTCACCACTTAATTCCATATGAACTAAACCTTTAAATTTTTCAAGTTTTCCCTTATGACCCTTTGATTTAGTACTTAATTGAAATTTCCATATTGTATAAGGACTTAACATAACATCTCCATTAGCCATTTTTGTATATACGTCATTTTTAGTATTAGGTTGGTTATCATATCCTTTTTCAAATGAATAACTAATTTGTTGACTTGGAGTATTAATTAAAAACTGTTCTTCTTTACAACGATAATGTGAGTACCCCATATGTGTCATATCAATGTTAAAATATTTTAACTCTTCATTAAAATCATTACAAATATCACTTCCATTGCAAAAAAGATCTAGATTAACAAATTTAAATTTTACAGCATGGTATGGCATTTCTGATTCATCTGGTATATGTGATGTAAATACTACGTCTTTACCAGATAATAAGGCACTAATTTTTGCACTATATTCTTTTTTATCCCATGTATAAAAAGCTCCAGATGATTTTAGATTACTTCTAAAATTTGTACTAAATGTGTAGGTATCAACCTTACCCCATATTTCAAACTTTGATTTCTTAACTAAATCTCCTATTTTTTTAAAGGATTCTTTAAATATATCTAAATTTGTAGATGCAATTGTTTGGAATGAATTCAAATTTTCCAATAAATTTAAATCTTTGAAAAATATTGGTGCAAATGGAAATATCCATTGTTTAACATTTCTCAATAATTTTTGTACATCATAATAAATATTAATTGCAGTTACGTTTACTTTACTTTCGTCAACAAATTTACGATATACTTCATTTTCAATTTTATGAGCTTTCATTACTGGTTTATGAAATTCTTTTAGAAAATCAACAAATCCTTGTTCGTGTTCATAATTTTTTGATTCCTGATTTATATCTTTTATTGCGCTTAAAACATCTTTCAAATCATCTCTGGTTTTGACAAGTTCACTATTAGCTTTAAATCCTGTGGTAATAGCGTCTAATTCATACATTATTTCTTTAACTTTAGTGTTCATAAAGTAACTCATTTCTATAATAAGTGGTTTTGATACAATATGTGATTTATTAGCAGCATTATTCATATATTTATTAAATTTTATTACAAATGGTATTACTTTTGTAAATATTTTGTCTCTGAATTCAATAATTTTTTTTAAATCTTCTTCTGCGGCACCAATTTGAACATTTATTGCATTAATATCATTTATACTACTATAAAGCATTTCAGCACCCTTCTTAAATAAATCAGATGCATCGGGTTTGTCACGTTTTTTACGTAAACTCTTTCTTTGATTTCTTATACATTTTACTTGTGTGCAATTTTTGTTGTAAGTATGTAAATATTTAGAATCAAATGTAAATAAATCAATATTTTTATCAATTAAACTTCTTTTTTTTAATGATTTTTTATAATTAGATTGAATATATAAATAAAAATTATCACTTAATTCCAATAAATTTGAAAATGAATCCCCATTGAAATTTTTTTCAATATCATTTATTTTATTTTCAATATTAATTAAGTATTTTCTTTTATTATCGTAGTCATTATCTACTGAATTAGATAATATTGCTTTTACTTCTGAAATATCTCTTTTTAAAGATTTTAATTTTATATCATATGAACTATGAATTACAATTTCAAACTCTTTAAATTGTTTAAGAATACCTGGTGGCATTGTATAAAACGAATCTTCGCTTTGAGTTGCGCCATCTGCTATAGCTGTACCTATGGCGCCTCCAGCAATGATTGCAGCACCTGCTGGTGGAAAGACAACTGTAGCTATTGCCCCTATTATTCCAGTCACTAGTGAAAATATACCGAAAATTGCACGTTTTATTAAATTATTTTTTTTTGCGTTTAACCTATTAATATGTTCTTTCTGATTTTCCTCAACCTCTTCAGTTTCAGCTATTAAATCTTGTAAACTTTTTATATTTTTTGCTAATATTTTATTTAAATCATCTACTAAATTTTTACCTATAAGTTGACATTCTTTAATTCTATAATGTAATTTTTTTTTATATTTATCAGTAGCATTTGTCATAGATTCTATTTGTAATTGTAACTGAGCATATTTATTTTGTGTTGCTTTTATTTTCTGTAACTCATTTATGCGTTCGTCTACTAATTCAATATAACCCTCTTGATCAATAATTATATTTAAACTAGAATCAATCGGCGTTAAAAAACTATTGTATGCGAGAATTGTGTACAATATAACTGTTTTAGAATCTTGATCTAATTTACTGTCATTTTCTTTTAAATATTCTTGCAATCTCATTGAATAAATATCTAATGCAATTGAATTTGTTATGTTAATATTATTAAACATGTATCGATAATCTTTCATTAATATATCAATTGAAATTTCATCAGATATTAATCTTTTAACAATATATTTTGCCATTTCAATTTGATAGTTAAGTCCATAGCATAATGGTGTATTGAATAGGTCAACTAAATATTTTATTGATATTTCTCTATCTATATCCCAATTTAAAATCTTATGTTCAATTTTATAATCTAAATCATTTTCCAGTAAAAGTAAATTAGTTGTTATAAATGGATAAATTTTTATGTAAACTGGTGATATGATTTTTATACTTTCATCAATATCTATATTAATAGAAATTACAGCAACTTTAGCAAATACAGTTTTTTTGGAACATGAATCAATATTTACGATTTCATTTAAATTGATCGTATTTCCAGTAAAAGTACAGTGATTTTCTTTGTTTTTGTCTAAAGTCCATCCTACATTTACTGTTTTTAATAGTAAATATAATTCTTCTTGAATTTTTAATTTTGTGTAGCAAAATTCATGACTTGATAATTTTAAATTATAATCAATATTATTATTTACAATAGAACATTTAGGTTGATATTGTTGATTGTTATAAATATTTGTCGGCAAATTTTTAAGTTCATTTTCTGATGCAAAATTATATTCACATTTTTTATATATATTTAAAACGTCATTATTTCCAAGCTCATGATCTAGTGTACGGAATTCGATGTAGTCAATTATAAATTCAGATCTATCACAAATTTTGAGCAACCAAAAATAATTTATATTTAAATTTCTAATTAAGTTACAAAAATTTACTTTATTATTGTTGCTATTAAATTCAATCATTAATTTTTCTAATTCATTAGTAAATTCCCTTATTTCAGGAAGAACAAGAGATGTTGAATCTTTAAATTTGATTTTTTCTGCTTTATATATAGTAGATATCATATTATGAAGGTTTTGTACATAGCTTTGTAAAACGGTTCTAGGAATTAGTTTTTTGTCTTCATTAGAAGTTAAAAATCCTATTGTTTTATGATCTATTGATTTAGTATGACTATTACTGGCTTTTTTATAAAAGTATTTCGGCCATGACATAAATAATACGTCAGGAATGTACAATGAACCAACGCGAATATAATTTTTATTTTGTTTACCATCAACTTCAATACCACTAAATATTTCAACAATTTTTCTTAATTTGTATGAATATTCTGAATTTGTTATCTTCTCATTCATAGTTTCTATAAAATTTGTAATTTCCAAATCTATAGCCTTTGTTATTTTCCCATGTTTGATAAAGTTTTTACCTTCCTTATCATACATTTTAACGTTTGGATTAACAAGAATTATATTAATTGCATCTTTATATAGCTGTATATCATAAATAAAATTTACAACATTTTCTAATGTTTTAATTAAAAAATCAAATTCTGTAGTTATTTCTGTTACAATATAAAATTTTGCAGTTGTTGTTCTTTGAATATCATTTTCTAAGTTTTGTGTTATTTTATCTAATTTTTCCAGAGTATTAAAAGAAAATTTTTCATTTGGTATTTCTGTAATACGATATGTTATAGTATCATATGGAAATATTAATTTCCCATTAGAAACATCTTTGACGCATTGATTTATAGAACCTTTTCCATAATCTAATTTACTTTTAATGTCTCTAGACTTCCCATAATCTAATGCAGTTTTATTTCTATGATAATAGCTTCCATAAAGTATTTTTTCTTGAGCAGAATCATACCTTTCCGCTGATATAATATGACAAGCTTGTCTTATAAAGTCACTATGCCCGCCAATTAGATATACCACCTTTGGTAATATTTCAGGGTTGCTAGTGGCTTGAGTGATGGAAGTACACACTAGAATGGTCCATAAAAACCACGTGAGCTGCGTTAAGAACATCATGAAGTCCTTTCTGTAATAGTATAGAAAAAACATTTTTACTGTACATTAAAGGCATTACAACATGTTCTTTTTAATCATTAAACACAATGGGATCTACAAAACTGATGATAATTTTTACCAGAATGTAAGTGTGGCCCAACAAAAGAGCGTGAAAAAACTGCATAGTATGCTATTGCGTAATTCTGTCTGTTTATGACGTCAGAAACTGGCAAAATCTAGTATGAAAATGTTGTTTGGGTTGCATAAATTGAAATTTTGTGATCACTGCTACGTTGTTACAGGTGGGTTTTGAGACCAATTAATGTTATTTATGTAAGTGCCATCAAGTGTTTGTGATGTCAATGTAATGTTTTCATGTTGTCTATGCCTTTAAATTTATAGTGATCGTTACTTACTATTAATCGAGGCAGAACTATAATTTATATATTGATATGATCTAGCCTTGATAAAAGAGAGAGAGAGAGAGAGAGAGAGAGAGAGAGAGAGAGAGAGAGAGAGAGAGAGAGAGAGAGAGAGAGAGAGAGAGAGTGGATGACTATAACACTTTTTTGTACCGTTTGTTGCTTTAAGTTTTCAAATGACTATGTTTTATAATATACTTTTCTGTTAAGACAACTGAATAATAATAATAATCAAAAGAATTTTTTTTAAAAATTTACAGCATAATGCCCTTTTAGTATTCTCATTTAGTAACTGCTTTAACAAATGATCACAAATAAACAAATATGTATAAGGATAAATTAATTAATAAAAAATAAAGTAAAGATAGTAAATTACCTTTTGCTATATAGAAGCACAAACCTGAGGTTGTACGAAGTTCAAGCTTCCTTATTTTATGCTGTAAAGTTGAAAACAACACATGAAATCGTAATATTTGAACATTACGTACAGTACATCTTGAAAGAGGCTTTACATACAACATCACACATTTTAAATACTTAAGTTTTTAATTAAATAAAAATAATACGATTTTTTTAAAGTTTATTCTTATTTTAATTTTTAAAAAAGCATTAGAAGTATATATTATAGTTCATTTTTATTTTTATTTTTTTTTTTTTTTGCTTGCCATATTGTGTTATCGTATCGTGCTATATACACCAATCCCAGTCCCAGTCAAGACATTATCTTATCGACAGGTAAGGACTTTCCAATTAATGGAATATCAATATTAATGGAATTATAAGAATGTAAAATAGAAGTATATAATTTCAGATACAAAATTTAACCTTCTACATTATGATGTTAAAGTCAAATTAGCAAATAACTATCTATGTTAAAAAAAAAATCAGTATATAAGTGACTACATAATGTCAAATAAAGTGAGAAAATTATTAAAGCATAGACCACATAAAACAACATGTGCTTTTTAATGAATAAACACGAAATGGGATCTTCAAAACTGATTACAATTTTTACCAGAATATTACTTTAGCCCTACGAGAGAGCGTGAAAAAGCTGTAAAGTATGCAATTTAAGTGCGACTATTCATGTTTATGACGTCAGAAACATGCAAAAATTAGTATGAAAATGTTGTGCGGGTTCCTTAAATCGGATTTTCTGATGACTGCTACGGGGCTACTTTTGGATTTTGAGACAAACTAAAGTTATTTATGTAAATACCATCAAGTGTTTTGTGATATAAATGTTTAGGTTTTCCTCTAGTCTATCCCTTTAATGGAAGAATTTGATCATTTCTTCATTTTTGGAAACAACAAATTTTATTGACCCAGGCAGTTTATATTAACAAAGCTATAAGTTTTTAATTGATTTAAATATATTATAAATTATATATAAATGTGATATAAATTATATGAAAATGAGTAACAAATAATATAAAAATGTATTATAAATAAAATATAAATATATTATATAGGATAAATATGTTATAAAAAATAAATATATTATAAATGATATAAATACAAAATCATTAATATAAATGACTAGTTTTTTTCTCTCAAATATAATATTGTATTGTGTATTAAAAATTAATTTACAAATACATATTTCTATGATTCTTCTTTGTTAATTATGCATATTAAATATAATGAAGAAATACTCTGACTAGTGATATTGTTTAAAGAAAGTCAGAGGACCATGTAAGTGGGTTTGTACCTTTTTGGACCTCTAATAAAAACATTTTATTATTATTATTATTTTATATTATTATTCTCTGCCATTAGATCTATAAATTTACTAGATTACTAGATTGCACCGACTAGCCTACCTAGATGTTTTCACGGTTTCTCTAGGCTGTCATGGCAAATGCCGGGCTGTGTACTTTGGCCGTGGCCGGCCCGTGTGTGCTTTTCCATCAATTTGGAAAGTCCTTACCTGTCGATAAGACAATGTCTTGACTGGGACTGGGATTGGTGTATAGCACGATAACACAATATAGCAAGCAAAAAAAAAAAAAAAAAAAAAAAAAAAAAAAAGTGACTCTATATTAAGTTTATTGAACTTGGAGATTATCGGTTTAAAAAAATGCTTAAAAATGACTATGGCTTAAAACACGTAAAAGTATACCTAGAATTTCTCATTTGAATTTCTCCGAAATCGGTGGGGTAGTTTTCTCAAAAATCGCAAAAAAACGTGTTTTTCCCCATAAGCGTAATGTTAAATTAGGGGACCCTTAGCTTTCCCCGCGTCTACCCGCGCACTAAACCGATAACCTCCGATTAACTATTATAATGTTACCTTCTTTCCTATAGAAGAA
>OX439137.1:4844321-4874321 GCA_949318235.1 Ecdyonurus torrentis | reverse complement strand
CGGTACGTGACAATTTATACATAAGATACCATCGTTGCCTTAAGCATAAACAAAAGCATATTTGTCAAGAAATAAGAAATTTAACTGACCCAGGCAGTTCATAGTAACATAACATTGTAACAACAAGCATATTAGTCATTATTTACAATTAAAAATATAATAATAAACAAATATATTTTATAACTTTAATAACTAAGTTTCAATACAATTCCTGTGCAGTCTTATTTCTTACAACCATAACAATGTTTAAGTTAGATCTAAATTTTACTTTGATCGTTATTAATTTTTTAAAATTATCTTAAATCTTTATATTTAAAGTCTATGTGGTTTACTGAGGGTGCAAGCTATACTGTACTATTAAACAGCTGGGTTAAATTGAGAGTTTGTACGTCTGATTTTGCCCAATAAAAAAAACCTTAAAGGAATAGACCAGAGAAAAACATATGCATTTATATCACAAAACACTTGATGGGATTTGCATAAATAACATTAGTTTGTCTCAAAACCCAACAGTAGCCCCGTAGCAGTGATCAGAATATTCGATTTATGCAACCCGCACCACATTTTCGTACTAATTTTTGCGTGTTTCTGACGTCATAAATATGAATTTTTACGCAAATTGCATACTTTACAGTATTTTCACGCTCTCTCGTGGGGCTACATTAACATTCAGGTAAAAATTGTCAACAGTTTTGAAGATCCCATTTCGTGTTTATTCATTAAAAAGCACATGTTGTTTTATGTGGTCTATGGCTTTAATTATTATTATTTACTAATATAGTACTAATATTATTTCCTAAAATAATAATAATAATTAATGGCTTTTTTTATTGGGCGAAATCAGGCGTACAGCCTCTCAATTTAACCCAACTGTACAATCAGTTATAATATATATATATATATATATATATATATATATATATATATATATATATATATATATATATATATATATATATATATATATATATATATATATATATATATATATATATATATTATATACATATTTACACACATATACTTCAAGCTTTAATTTTTTTTTTCCTAAATATTATTACTATGATGTACAGTACTGTACTGGATTTAAAAAGTGAAAATATTTGTAAACTAAGCCCCTTAAACGATAGGGACCTTTACAAACACCGATTCTCCAAGAAAAACCGTGGAAAGCACACATACAAATTTTGAGATCATATAACAGTGACGATATCATAAATTGACAAAATAAATAAAAAAGTGAATATGTATTATTCAAAAAATTATATATTACAAAAAAGTTATAATAATTACAGAAGTTTACAGAAAAATTAGTTCAGTACATTTTTGTTGATTATATTGTTTTTGTTATTGCATACACAACAATAATTACAATTAGTAACCTTGAATTGTTTATCATAAAGAAAAATAATAATTTTTCTCATTAGAATAAAATTAAAATTTTGGTGCGATTGTTAAAAAGTTCAATAAAAAGCTTGAAAACGTGACTGATATTCTAATGTTTCTTGCTTTCTTTTTACATTTTTTTTTTCTGTTTATTCTTTTCTTCATGAAGGTAGCTGTAAAAATAAAGTAAAATTGTAATAATTATTATAAATTTTGAGACATACAAATACATGGGTTTTATTCATCTATTATTATTATAAAATTTAGTACATTTTTAATGCTTATTATGTTAACCAACACCTATACCACTGATTAAAAAAAAAAAAAAAAAAGAAAAAAAAAAAAAAAAAAAAAGAAAAAAAAAAAAAAAAAAAAAAAGAAAAAAAAAAAAAAAGAAAACTAGATCATCTTTGCCATTATAATTATTCTGATACCTTTCCTTTTATAACACATAAACTACATTGAACAATGAGGAAGTTTCCATTAAGTTAAGACCCTGTTTTGAGCACATTTTTAGAAAAAGTATAAATAGTAGATTCCATTGAGGTCAATATTTACCTTTATTAATTACATTTCAGCGATTAATTAGCATCTAAAAAGTGCTACCACGCCCCCCTAAAAGACCCCTGCGTTCGTCTTTTGTAAATTTTAAAAGCGCGAATTTCAAAATCTGTTCAAAACTAACGTTAATTTTGAAATTCGCGACTTTAAAATTTACAAAAGACGAACGCAGGGGTCTTTAAGGGGGGCGTGGTAGCACTTTTTAGAGGCTAATTAATCACTGAAATGTAATTAATAAAGGTAAATATTGACTTCAATGGAATCTACTATTTATACTCTTTCTAAAAATGTGCTCAAAACAGAGGGTCTTAACATTATGGAAACTTCCTCATTACTATATTCTAGAGCACAATTTTTGCTATTTTGGAATAACATAACATAATAACAATGTCAATAAGTATCATAAATTATCCTGAACAATGCTATACTACTAACGTCAGGTAATCGATTAATTATAATATAGAGCATAAATATGATTTTATGCATAAAAAATTAAATACGTAATTATTGCTGCATTGAATAATTACTATATTGTAGAGCATTAGTTTTACTATTTTATATAACAACATAAGTATTTAATATGCTGAACATCTTAATTCTATGTATAGTATATAGCGTGTATGCATTCATGTTAAATTCAACGCCATGTTGGATTACTCAATAACATGGGCAGCATAATAAAATAACTCATTTTGCCTGTTTAAAAACACTGTGCAATAATTTTGACAGCATTGATGTTGTTAATAGGTTGAATTATTAAGTATGTGAGAAAATTAAAAATATCAAAAACATTTAGCCAAGTTCTTTAAGAAAGTAGCCCAAAACGAATTTTGTCCTATAGTGAGCAATTTTGTTCACTACTCCGCAGTATGGCCTCCAAGCGCATTAAATATGATGTCATGCTGATACACCCTATGATCAATTAACCACTATACAATATACCAAGGGTGTCAAACACGCGGCTCGCGTAGTTATTTTGTGCGGCCCGCGGAAACTTCTGATTAAAAAACAAAACAACTTAATTAAACATTTAAAGAGGAAGTTCAGAGGTTCCAACATGGTTTCTTCAATATTAATGTTAAGAACTTTCTTAAACTCACATATGATGACCCAAAGCCCCTCCGTAACCCAATGGTGGCCCCTTAAACTTGTGCTCATCCTGTGAGATATGCAACCTGTTGCAGCATCTTCTATAGTAAAGCCGTAACTATGACGTAAAAGATACGGGAAAGGTTGCATATCTCGCTGGATGATCACGAGTTTGCGGGGCTACGGAAGAGCTTTGGGTCATCATATATGAGTTTATTTACAGTTCCTTCTCATCCTCTAACATTGAAGAAGGCATGTTGTAACCCCTGAACTTTCTCTTTAAGTCATATTTCACCATAATTCATTTTAATTTTATATTTTGCAACCGTTCAGTATTTGAGATATCAGCCGATCACCTACTCACTTAAATAACATGCAATTAGATGGCAATCGTGAGCTCTCAATAATGACTAAAATATTGATAAGAATTCTTATGGTGTGAAAGTATTTAGTATTTCTACAGATTTTAAGTATCTCTATACCTCACAAATAAAATTAGCTTCTATGTTGCACGAAACGTCATTCAATTCATATTTTTTACTATAACGACTATAAACAACACAGTATTCAGTATTGTTGTCATTATTTGGTTCTTCATATTCCCAGTATAACTGGTCCCAACTGGTCCATTTGCCCGTTCTACAAAACTGCCAATTCCCCTCACATCCTGGAGTACTTCTTATAGGTGACCAAATTTCTTTAAATATACAATTTATATATTAGAAAATTAAAATCGTAAAATTACAAGAACCTTTAAGGAGAGATAAAATTATGACAATCTCTATTTATTTTGTTGGAGAAATGAATCGTTGAGCGTTTAGGTTTAATGTCACTTTCAGAATTTTTGTAAAAGCTCGTTGTTGTTGTTATTGTTTATACAATTGTTGTTTTTATTGTTACTATTACTGTTTGTTGAAAAAATACAAATAGCAGTACTTATTTAAACATTAGACTGCAGGTTCCAAATACGTCTCTCTCTCTCTCTCGCTCTCTCTCTCTCTCTCTCTCTCTCTCTCTCTCTCTCTCTCTCTCTCTCTCTCTCTCTCTCTCTCTCTCTCTCTCTCTCTCTCTCTCGCTATTTTCCTTTTTAACACTTTATACCAAGGAACTATTTTCAAAATAATAATAATAATAATAAATACAAATTATGAGGGAGATTATCAGCGAATCTTTATAGCCTTGTGAGAATAATGTAAAGTAAAACGATCACATTTTATTTACTTTAACTTCAAAATTATATATAATATTAGATTTTAGATGCGTATAAATTTGTTAAAATAATATAAATATAAAAGTATTCTTACGTTCTAAGAAAGTATCATTGTCAGATAAACCCACTTTGGTATTTCGTTCAACTGTAATTTTAATTATCAGAAATATTAATTCTTTTTTATTTTAAATATCAAAAATACAGTCTTGGTCATGATAGAGGCTCAGGTTCACATATTTAACATTGTGAGCTTCTGTATTATTGCCATACCTTAAAAACGTTCCCTTAATGATGTAGTTCAAATTTTCGCCGCAACAATCAACATGTAAAAAGTAAGTGGCGCTGCGATCTGGGGGAAAATTTTAAAATTTCCTCCAGATCGCAGCGCCACTTGTACATGTAATTTTATATTCTTGCATTGTGGTGGCAAAAATTTGAATTACATCATTAAGGGACCGTTTTTTTCAACAAGAGCTTCCAATCCTGTTTATATATCCGTGATGTAGGGTCTTACATGAGTTTAACAGGTAACCGGAAGTTGACCGGTGGTTGAATTAGTGAAATAGCTAGGGTAGGAATTTATCGTCTTATTTTAAACAGATTATATTTGAAAATGTTAAAAATAGGCAATCTGCTTTTTTAACACGCTAGAAAAGTTGCCTATACTCTCAGGCTTTTATAGAAATTCCTGATATAATAATATTTATTTATTTATTCATTCATGCACAAAAGTTATTCCATGCTACACTCAAAAAATGTTAAATGTTTAAAAATTTCCCAAGAAACTCAAACGTATATACACACACACACACACACACACACACACACACACACACACACACACACACACACACACACACACACACACACACACACACACACACACACACACACACACACACACACATGTACATACATATATAAAGTTATATTATATATATATATATATATATATATATATATATATATATATATATATATATATATATATATATATATATATATATATATATATATATATATATATATATATATATATAGTGAAGGAAGGAAGGATAATATTCAATACTAATATTACCAATAGAAACAAGTGCTTCAATTTCCTGTTTTTTCTTTAATGAATCGATATGTAATAATTCTAACCCAATTTTACAGCAAAGTTGTTCAGCTTTTGCATATGAAGCCTGAAAACGTGTTTCAATTTAGTATATTTATTATTTTGAAGTGTTTTTATATATGGTGTGCCTGCTTTTTTAATTTAATGACTACGTAAGAATAGATTTTAAAAAATAACAACATATTTTGATGTCATCGATATCTTAAATATAATAATAATAATTATAAACATTTATTTAACAACTCATTAATTTATATGTAAAAAAACGAAACACTTAACTTAAAGGCGTAGAACACCTTGAATAAAAAAGTTGCGTAATATCCTAACAAACCTGAAAATCAACATTGATTTGGCCGAAGTCATTGATTTCTAATTTATTTTCCATTCACCAAATACCGCTGCCGGTCACTGACGTCACATCTCGCCCAGTTTTCTTGCGCGTGGACCGGGCGAGCAGTGACGTCAGCGGCAAATTGTGAATGGAATATAAATTAGAAATCAATGACTCCGGCCAAATCAACATTGATTTTTTGGTTTGTTAGGATATTACGCAACTTTTTTTTGTTTAAGGTGTTCTACGCCTTTAAGATTTTACTTTAAATATAAATAATAATAATAATAATAAATACCCAGCAGTTGAAATTCCTTTTTTTTTTTTTTTTTTTTTTTTTATGTTAATAATTTATTACCTGTGATGTTCCAGTTACATAATTTCCTTTACATTCTGGTAGTAAACACTTCATTTCATTTGGCATAACTAAAATTATACATAGTAAAAATAAGACATGCGTGAGATTGTTTTTGTTCAAGGAGGGAAATTAATATGTATAATATTATATTGTTTCATTACTATTATAATAATATTATTATATTACTATTTTGTGCGTGTAAATTGTTTAAAACGTAAATTAAACAAACCCATAAGTCTATAATATGGATCATGTATGAATAAAAAAAATTTAATATACAATTTATTTTTATTATTATCATAACATGTTATATGACTGTGACTTTGATTTCCAGAAGCCCCCCCCCCCTCCCCTTCTCCTCCATTTTTATATTATCAACAATAAAAAATGTTCTATCAATTATGTAACCTTGTCATAACATGACAATGGACAATCAAAATCAAAATAGTAAATTAAAACCATAGACCACATAAAACAACATGTGCTTTTTAATGAATTAACACGAAATGGGATCTTTAAAACTGTTGACAATTTTTACCAGAATGTTAATGTAGCCCCACGAGAGAGCGTGAAAAAACTGTAAAGTATGCAATTTGCGTAACAATTCATGGTTATGACGTCAGAAACATGCAAAAATTAGTATGAAAATGTTGTGCGGGTTGCATCAATCGAATTTTCTGATCACTGCTACTGTTGGGTTTAGAGAAAAACTAATTTTATTTATGTAGATCCCATCAAGTGTTTTGTGATATAAATGCTTATTTTTTTCTCTGCGGTCTATTCCTTTTATTATAAAATACATGGGAACGCAATAAAATCTTGAATTTACAATTTTCTTTAAAAAGCATTCCCATATAAACATTTTTTATTGTATTAAAAATATTACTCGAGTAAACTGGCCATAATATTATAATTAAAATGTTATACGTACTTTTTGATTTTGTAAATAAATTATGTGCAGTTGTCTAAATAATTTTAAAAATATACAATAATTACTCAACTGCCTTTGAAAGAATATTTTTCTAAGAGTTTGAATTTGAAAATAAATAAAGCGTGAAAATTATTACATAGAGTGTATGCGCATGACGTCATGCTAAATACGCTTTGTCGCCATTCTGGAGAAATTAAAAAAACAT
This sequence comes from Ecdyonurus torrentis, assembly GCA_949318235.1. Classification (NCBI taxonomy): domain Eukaryota; kingdom Metazoa; phylum Arthropoda; class Insecta; order Ephemeroptera; family Heptageniidae; genus Ecdyonurus; species Ecdyonurus torrentis. The sequence goes on along the minus strand of OX439137.1, from coordinate 4,867,133 downwards.
CACAAGAAGACATACGTGGTTTTTGTCTATATTAGGACAATTATTTAGTTTTTTGGTTATTGTTTTTTTTTTCTTGCTTACTTGAAAACCTAATTCAACCTGTTACCTCAAAAATATTGCTGAGTATTTTTAAAATCACAAATTGTGTAATTTTCCCATACCGGCTCATGATATTTAGTGCTCACATATGGCGTCGTCTTTTATATTAATGCAACTACTCTGTATATTTACAATTGAAAAGAAAATTTCAGTTCGAATTATATTTATCTACTCCTGGTGCAGGTAGTGCATTTTACTTGAAATAGCTTTTACTGTATTATATTTATATTATATAAGACTCTACATAAAGTACGACATTAATAATGTTAGTAATATTTACATTTGTGATACATTTAGCGCATACAGATTTCTTATAACATGGTCTAGGTGTTGTAGTAAAAATGATGCTCTGCAAATTTAAATATTAGTAGTTATATTTCTAAATAAATAAAATATTAATTGTAAAAACAAATATGGGCAGGGTAAAAGTTCATATCTCCCAACCAATTCATTAAAAACAGCATAAAGTAAATTTACATGCTTTTGAGGTTAAAGGTTTAGATTATATTTAGAGTTTTATATTTTCCGTAAGATCAATGACAATCGACCACAAGTGAAAATTATATATATATATATATATATATATATATATATATATATATATATATATATATATATATATATATATATATATATATATATATATATATATATATATATATATATTATAATATAATATATTTTAGCCCCCTAAATGACTAATCAGCAAGCACTCATTACTTATTCTTATAGGGATTTTTATATACAAAAAAAGAAGAAGAAGAAGAAGTACAATTTGTACACGGGAAAAAAAATATACTAATTGAACATAAATCCTGTTAAATTCTAAAGGTAAACATTCTATAGCCTAGAACAAATATGGAGCTACTTTACAATATTGCCTAGTGCAGGTGAAATTTACAACAATATTTACGTAGAACGTGACTGACTTGGACCGGAAATCGTTAAAAGAGGAACTATATTTTTACAACAACTTTTTGTACATTCTTTATTTCCAACAAAAGCAAACACTATAATTTTCAAATAAAATCGAGGAAATATATATACAGGGTGTCTATAAAAAAGTGTACAATTTAAATCTTAAATTTAGACATGAAGATAAGTGAGAAAAATAATGTTTTATTTATCAAATGAAAGCCTCAGTTTTGACATTTTTAAAAATAAAAATTTAATAAAAATAAAAATTAAGAAAGAACGAAAAATGGGAAATTGACGTTTTTTTCGTTAAAATTATAATAATATTATTATATTATTATTTTGTGCGTGTAAATCGTTTAAAACGTAAATTAAACAAACCCATAAGTCTATAATATGGATCATGTATGAATAAAAAAAATTTATTATACAATTTATTTTTATTGTTATCATAACATGTTATATGACTGTGACTTTGATTTCCAGAAGCCCCCCCACCCCACTCCCCTTCTCCTCCATTTTTATATTGTCAACAATAAAAAATGTTCTATCAATTATGTAACCTTGTCATAACATGACAATGGACAATCAAAATCAAAATGGTAAATTAAAACCATAGACCACATAAAACAACATGTGCTTTTTTATGAATTAACACGAAATGGGATCTTTAAAACTGTTGACATATATATATATATATATATATATATATATATATATATATATATATATATGTTGACATATATATATATATATATATAGATATATATATATATATATATATATATATATATATATATATATATATATATATATATATATATATATATATATATATATATAATATATTATTATTATATAATATATTTTAGCCCCCTAAATGACTAATCAGCAAGCACTCATTACTTATTCTTATAGGGATTTTTATATACAAAAAAAAAGAAGAAGAAGTACAATTTGTACACGGGAAAAAAAATATACTAATTGAACATAAATCCTGTTAAATTCTAAAGGTAGACATTCTATAGCCTAGAACAAATATGGAGCTACTTTACAATATTGCCTATAGTGCAGGTGAAATTTACAACAATATTTACGTAGAACGTGACTGACTTGGACCGGAAATCGTTATAAGAGGAACTATATTTTTACAACAATTTTTTGTATATTCTTTATTTCCAACAAAAACAAACACTATAATTTTCAAATAAAATCGAGGAAATATATATACAGGGTGTCTTTAAAAAAACGTACGATTTAAATCTTAAATTTAGACATGAAGATAAGTGAGACAAATAATGTTTTATATATCAAATGAAAGCCTCAGTTTTGTCATTTTTAAAAATAAAAATTTAATAAAAATAAAAATTAAGAAAGAACGAAAAATGGGAAATTGACGTTTTTTTCGTTAAAATTCACAGTATAAACCTGCAATTGTGAAAAATGCAATGTAAAAAATCTCGATTAATTAAAAGTTTTGACGCAAACATTACCTTAAGGCTTCTCTACGTGGGCATCATTTGTAGCTCGGCACTGGTCCAGACGCACTTCCAACTCACGCCATACGTTCTCCAACATGGCTGGTGTCACTGCGTAAATAGCTGTAGTAATGCATTGCTTGAGGTCTCTGATATTTCGGACTGGAGTTTTAAATACGACATCTTTCACGTATCCCCAGAGGAAGAAGTCAGGTGGTGTTAGTTCAGGAGACCTTGGAGCCTACGCTGTTGGTCCATCACGACCCAGCTACTTGTTTGGGAAGACTTGGTTTAGGTACTCTCTAATCGCTAGTGCCCAGTGCGGTGGAGCGCCGTCTTCCTGGAATGTCAAGTCAAAGCCCCATTCCTTCTGAGCTTGAAGCAGCTGAGGTACAGTGTAGTTTTGTAACATGACAAGGTAGGTATTCCACCATACTGTAGCCTCGTGGAAGAAGAACGGTCCAATAATGCGATCAAAGAGAACTCAGCACCAAACATTCACCTTCGGGCTATCTCTCTCATAAGTGCGAGAAAAATCAGGTCTCTCTGAACCCCAGACAATCGTTTTGCGAGAAGGTACGTGCTGATAATCCACTTGATATGTAACACGATATGCCCTTTTAACTGCCGTAGGAGACATTGAATTTTCATACCAAAGAACGCACTGTGCCTTTTGTTGATCAGTAAACATTTTATGTTATCTCTTACTGAGAAAAAACACGCTTGAAAATGCAAGAAAAAAGGCAGGCGTTTTGGCGATTTCGCATTTTGCGCCATTTGGCGAATAAAAAATAAAAAATTTGATGAAAAATAAAAATGTCCACATTTTTAAAAATATTAAAACTGAGGCTTTCATTTGATATATAAAACATTATTTTTCTCACTTACCTTCATGGCTAAATTTAAGATTTAAATCGTGCGTTTTTTTATAAACACCCTGTATATATATATGTGTATATATAATTATATATTTGGTTCTGAAAAATGCTTTCATAATAATACTAATTTTAAAAAAGTTTCTGATTTGACTAAAATTTAACCTCTAAAATTTGAATTTCCACATTTACATTTTATCTTTAAAGTGGAATAACTTAAATATTTGATTGTGTTTTCACATATTTGACGTAACTAAACTTATAAGTACCATTTCTTCTTTATTTTGTGTTTTTATATCACATATTCGCAACCGTCAAAAGTTTGCAAGATATCAGTAAGTCACCTACCCCCTTATTTCGTGACTTATGTAGATTAGGTAATATTTTAATTTCACCTACAGGTTAAGTAACATTGTAGTACAGTCGAAGACAAATAAAAGGTTACAATTTAAACGTGATCTACATTTGCGCGCCTCAAAACTTTATGTGAAAACGAGATTCTCGTGCACTAGAGGCGACCTCAATCGGTTACGTTTAAAGTTATCTTTCAGGTGAGCTTCTTGGCTGCTTGGCTGGCAAGCTAAACAATCCTCGCGTTGCATGCTTATACGCAAGTCGCTCTCTGCACCTCCACATCATGCTCTCTCTCTCTCTCTGCCGTTGTGAATGCAGACAATATTGAACACATTTTCTTCTCAAGCAAATGCGTAAAATCAGTTTTGAAAAAGTTAGGAAATAAATCTATTGGATTCAATTAAACATTTCTAAGAAATCATGAAATATATGACTCATTTATACGTTACATTCGTTATATATATTTGTTTCAAATTTACTATACAAAAAAAAGGTAAAACATTCCCAACTCAAACTCACTGCCAGGCAAGTTACATACTTAAATTCATAATGATGATGGAACAAGTTTGGACATAAAGTCGGGAAAAATTCTATTTATTAGGTATAGCCTTTTACTTTAAATATCAACTTGATATTTTAAATTTCAAGCAAATGGTGAATATATATACAAACACACAAATAAGTAAATAAATAAATAAAACATTAAGAATTTATTTCATTATGTTTTTAAATGTTTATTGAAATAACTTTTTTGATATTTTTTTTGTCAATATATATATATTTTATATTTTATGCATTTGCTTGATAAAAAAATATAGTCAATATTGTCTGCTGTCACAACGGCAGAGAGAGAGAGAGAGAGCATGATGTTGAGGTGCGAAGAGCGAATGCGTATAAACATACGACACGAGGATTGTTGGTTTGCCAGCCAAGCAGCCAAGATAAGCTCACCTGAAAGAGAACTCTAAACGTAACCGATTGAGGTGACCTCTAGTGCCCGAGAATATAGTTTTCACATAAAGTTTGGAGGCGGGCAAATATAGAGAACGTTTAAATAGTAACCTTTTATTTGTGTTCGACTGTACATTCCCTGTGATATAAAATTAAATTTTGTGTCTTTACTACAAAGTAAAAAACCCAATTTTATAACATAATGCCTGTACAACACTATAACACTCCCAGGCTAATAATTTTCCTATTTTTTTGTATACAATTTAACATAATATTATATTACTTTAAATATAACTTACTTCGCATGCAATATAAGAAGCTGGCATGAAAACACATATACTTTCAACCATTATAACAGGTTGTGTTAAAAATGTATAATTTCTCATATCATCAGGGTTAAACATGAAATATAAACAAGAATCTTCAAAAGGTGCTACAGATTCTTGTCTCAGATCAAATATTTCTTTGTCAAAAAAATTGGAATCGTTAAGTCCACCACACCTATAAGAAATGAAGAAAAAATAATATTATATTACACAACAACAACAAAAATAACAACAACAACAACAACAAAAACGAAAATGAAAACAAAAACAACAATGGGATAAACGGGATAAACCTATAGTAACTAAAGATAAACCCAACAGATGTAATTATTTAAAAATAAATAAGAAAAAGGTGCATTGATGAGCAGTCCCGAGATATTTCTGATTTAACGATGACTACAGTAACCATAATGCAAACACTGGCCGGAGATATGAATAGTAGACCCTTATCAAGCCAAAGTCCTTTTCATGTATATGCCGTTTCACCTGTGACACACTGGATGGTATACGCACGGGCTGAAACGTGCGGATAACACGAGTGCACATTCAGTGCAATATAATACGTCCTCTGAAAAAGTCGCTCATAAAACTCATATGTGAACTTATTGCGATGAATATATCACCCACAGATTCGGTGAAAGTGGATATATCGATTTATTAATGTATCGGATTACCCCGGGCCTCCCCGTTTCTAAACATTTTTGACGCTCATGAAAAATTTGTGTTTTTTTTTTTTGAAAATATCTTACTTTTGTGCAGTCAGAAACCCCTAAAAGTGTTGTCTAGAATGTCAACAATAACATAAACTGAACAAATAATTATTAAAGGCCCTAGATACCTTAAAAAAAAAGTTTTGTAAACTTCAATGGGACCAAATTTCTGATGACCTGTCGAAATCGCCATCTCTCTAGCTCGCGGCATAACGTCGCACGGCACTATAACGCACTCGCCGTACTCGCCGCAGCCGCCGCAATTCCGCACCAGGCAGTTGTGACGTAAAGTAAACTATATTAACGGCTTCTCCTACAAGTATGATCGACCCATAAGCAGAAATCTTAGCAACGGATTTTGTTGATTCTTGCAAATTAACCCGCGTTGTTATGGAGATTTTTCAAATTGAAGCGATTTTACTTTCCAAAGCATGTAAAGGTTTCCTGCGCATGCGTATTGAATATAGTTTACTTTAATTGTGACGTAAAGCAAACTTTAATAACGGTCGTTTCTACTACAAGCAAGATCGACCCATAAGCAAAAATCTTAGCAACGTATCAACAACGAAAAGGTTTTTAGGAACCTTTATCCATAACAACACATGTAATTTTGAGGTTTTTAACGTATTTTTTATAACAATGGAAAACAAATCGTCGATCTTGCTTGTACGAGAACCCGTAAATATAGTATGCTTTATTGTGACGTAGCAACTGCCCAACTCTAGCACCCTATAACCAGGGCGACTCCCTTTAAACCGACCCTGCACCCTTAGTATCTATGGTTTTCAATCCATCTCACTTGAAAGGGGGGGATCACCCTTTCATCTTTGAACCCTGAAAGTTTGTAGATCCCAAATTATCCCTTTCACCATTTTAAGGGGTTATTAAGGTACCAATACGATTACTAGGGTGCAAAGTAAAACTCTTGATAAAAATATACTTCATGACAACACAAATTAAAAATTCAACCATGAAGGTATTAAAAGACGAGTAATCTAACTGAAGGTACCAAAATGTTATCTTCCACCCTCTGGGTCCACCCCCTGAGGGTGCAATTAGGGGTGTACAGTACTGAAAATTAAAGTTCTCCGATTTGGACGCAGCAAACGTTGAAATCGGGGTAAACTGACCTTCTGAAGACAATAGTGAGCATCAAAGGGTTATATACTCAACCTTTGAGGATTGAAGGTGCAGTTCAACCGTAAAATTAAAGTACCACGATTTGGATGCAACAAACGTTGAAATCGGGGTAAACTGACCTTCTGAAGACAATAGTGAGCATCAAAGGGTTATATACTCAACCTCTGAGGATTAAAGGGGCAGTTCAACCGTAAAGTTAAAGTACCACGATTTGGATGCAACAAACGTTGAAATCAGGGTAACTTGACTTCCATATAACGATGGTCAGCACCATGGGTTAATATTCAACCCCTGAGAATTAAAGGGGCGGTTCTTCCGAAAAATTCAATTATCTCAATTTGGATGACACAAGCGTTGAAGTCGGGGTAACTTGACTTTCACATAACAATAATGAGCACCACAGGGTTATATATTTACTTCCTGATGATTGAAGAGGCAGTTCAACCGTAAAATTTAAGTATTCCAATTTAGATAACACAAGCTCAAATCTCGGGGTTACTTGGGATCTCAATAAATACTGTGAGCACCAAAGATCTATACCTCTCTCGCTAAAAATTAAGGGGGCGGTTCCAGTTTTATTGTTTGATTTCTCAGTTTTGGATGTAACGTTGCCGATTAAAGTAGGAGAATATTCAACTGTTTGGTGCTAAATAAAAATTTTGTAAAGTTATGTTTCGTTTCTCCACATACGATCTTCTTCGCATCCAAAACTGAGAAATCTATCGTTATAGTTGAGCCGCCGCTTTAATTCTCAGCGGGTGAGTTATACACCTTTGGTGCTCACAGTAGTTATTGAGATCCCAAGTAACCCCGAGATTTACGCTTGTGTAATCTAAATTGGAATACTTGAATTTTACTGTGGAACCACCCCTTCAATCATCAGAAAGTAAATATATAATCCTGTGGTGCTTATTATTGTTATGTGAAAGTCAAGTTACCCCGACTTCAACGCTTGAGCAATCCAAATTAAGATAATTGAAATTTTCAGAAGAACAGCCCCTTTAATTCTCAGGGATTGAGTATTAACCCCTTGGTGCTGACCATCGTTATACGGAAGTCAAGTTACCCCAACTTCCACGCTTGTGTCATCCAAATTGAGCTAATTTAATTTTTTACTCGACCCGCCCTTTAATTCTTCAGGGGTGAGTATTTAATCTCTTGGTGCTGACCATTGTTATATGTAAGTCAAGTTACCCCAACTTCCACGCTTGTGTCATCCAAATTGAGATAATTGAATTTTTCGGTTGAACCGCCCCTTTAATCCTCGGGGGTTGATTATTTACCCCTAGGTGCTGACCATCGTTATATGGAAGCCAAGTTACCCTGCGTTCAACGTTTGTTGCATCCAAATCGGGGTACTTTAATTTTACGGTTGAACCGACCCTTTAATCCTCAGAAATTGAGTATATAACCCTTTTGTGCTCACTATTGTCTTCAGAAGGTCAGTATACTCCGATTTCAACGTTTGCTGCGTCCAAATCGGAGAACTTTAATTTTCAGTACTGTACACCCCTAATTGCATCCTCAGAGTGGACCGCAGAGGGTGAAAGATAACCTTTTGGTACCTTCATTTGGATGACTCGTCTTTTAATACCTTCATGGTTGAATTTTTAATTTGTTTTATCATGAATTATAATTTTATCAAGAGTTTTACTTTGCACCCAAGTAATCGTATTGGTACCTTAATAACCCCTTAAAATGGTGAAAGGGATAATTTGGGATCTACAAACTTTTAGGGTTCAAAGATGAAAGGGTGATCCCCCCTTTCAAGTGAGATGGATTGATTATCATAGATACTAAGGGTGCAGGTTCGGTTTAAAGGGGGTCGCCCTGGTTATACGGTGCTAGAGTTGGGCAGTTGCTACGTCACAACTTCCTGGTGCGGAATTGCGGCAGCTGCTGCGAGTACGGCGAGTGCGTTATAGTTGTGTGCAATGTTATGCCGCGAGCTAGAAAGTTGGCGATTTCGACAGGTCATCAGAGATTCGGTCCCATTAAGTATGCAAAACTTTTTTTAAGGTATCCAAGGCCTTTAAATAAGACTTAGAATTTGAAATCTGCAAGTTCAAATAGAAAAATTACAAATTAGTAATGTCATCAGGCTATAATCAGCCGAGATGAGCCATATGTTTTCAATTTTTGATCGTCTTTTGTTTTGTTTTTTCACTTCGCGGCTTCGCGGTAGCGCCCTGTAGCGCCACATGTAATACTAACTATCTCGTATTCTTATTAGCTTCCAGCAATTATACATAGTTTAATTTGTTACTATTTCACTTTTTCTATTTTCTCATTTACATACGTATACACTATAAAGTTTTTTATTGCAATGCAAAACAATGTAAACAAAGCGATTTAATACGAACACGCACGAACATTTTGACGAACATTTTCAGAAACCGAAAGTTATGTCGCAAACCAAATTCAAATCCCAACGACTTAATTTTTGAAGATAATATTGACTTTTAAACTTAAAATTAGAAGAAGTGTTTTTGTAGAACAGCATCTTTTTATTGTCTTAAAAAATTTTTAAGTTATCGAAAAGCTTAAGTTTCAGTTTTTCAGAAACATTATGTACAGCTCCCAAAACTTATGAGTATCGAAAGTTGTAACAAAATGGTCATTGCCGTATTTTAACACATGCTTTATGAGAATTAATTCGAAATTTGAGGCTAAAAACGGGTTAATTGTTTTGAAGGACGTGCCTTTTTTATTCTTCCTATAGATCCGCACACTGGCAAAGAATAAGAAGGTACCAAATGGGCATTGTTTAAGTATAACACGAAAATCGTTCTATCTACTTTAAAACCATAGATTCCACAACATGAAATAGTCTGTGATTTAATTTATAATTAAACACGCAATGGGATCACCAAAACTGATGACAATTTTTGCCAGAAATGTAAATCTGTGGTCACTTGAGAGCATGAAAATACTGTAAAGTATGCCGAGTCAGAAACAGGCAAAAAAGTGTGCGAAAATGTTGTGCAACTTGCATAAGTTGAAATTTTCTGAACACTGCTACCAGTGATATCATGTTATCAGTTCTAGCAAGATATCAGTTCTGAAAAATCAGGTTAATTTTGTTAACCCAGACATACTATGCCTACAAGAGATATGTACACATGAATGTACAGCATGGTTTTCAAATTATAATTGTGAAGTTATTTTGGGGAAAATAACTCTGGAGTTGCAACTTTTTGGAAAGATAATTTAATTCTAACATTAAATTCTAAACTTTATAATGGAAGAGGTATTTCAATGATATTTCAATGATATATGAAAATATTTAATTATAAATGTTTATGTATATGCAGGAAGTAATCATAAAAATAAAAGTAATAATTTTCTCAATGAAGAAATTGTTCCTTTGGTTTGGTATCAAGAAAAGATTCTGGAATTATTTTACTTAAATTGTGATATAGACAGGATGGATTAAACACCAGGTTTTAATTTTTGTAAACCATTGGAGAATATGATAAAGTGTATGGATATGTCTGATGTTTGGAGATGGATTAAGGATTAACCTCAGACCTAGCAAAAGCAAAATATCTCAAAATTGGTTCGACAACTTTTTTAAAAACTTTAAGGGGGTTAAAAAATGTCATGATCTACGAGCTCCAGTTAACAGAATATTCAAACAATATTTGTGACTCGAGATAATTAGGATTAAAATTTGCATATGATTAGCATTGTGTTTTTGTTTTTTCAATTTTAAAAAATTTTGGTTCGACAACTTTTTTTGAAACTTTCTGACGTTATAGATATGTACAAGCTCTATCAATTACTTTTTGTTTTATATTTTAAAATTATTTCTGGTTCGAGAAAATTAAGCGTTAGTTTGCCCATTTGAAAAACATTGATTTTGAATTTCGCGGCAAAATAAAAATGGTTAAAAATTAATTGTGAGAAATGTATGGAAATTATGAAGAAATTTTACTTGAACTTCTATTTTGTAAAGATGAGATCTATCCAAAAATATATTTTTTAAATATTTTACGATATGTTTTTGAAAAAAGGGGGCGTTCTAGGTCTGAGGTTCACCGTTAATAAAAAAGAAAAAATGTATACTTTTATCGCTAATAGATTTTCATCGAGATTAGATAGAATATATATAATATATAACAAAAAATTTATGTAAAAATATATTAAATTCTGAAATTTGTCCAATAGCTGTATCTGATCATATAAGTTTCTCTATGAATATCACAGGAATGAAGTTAAATGAAAATATATCCCATACAAAAATATTGTGGAAATTTAATTCGAGTATACTATTTAAAGAACAATTAACTTTAAAATTTTATAACGTTTGGAATAATATATGCTCTTTGAAAAATATGTATGATATAGATATAGATTTTTGGGTGAGATATGCAAAACCAAAAATTATTCTGTTTTTAAAATATGAAAGCAAAGAAGATACCTACTGGAAAAAATCTACCTTTGTGTATTACAACCAAGTGTATACAGATATGGACAAGAATATAGCAAGACGAGAGAATATAAAAGTGAAATTAAAAACATAAGAATTGAAATTATTAAAATGCAAAATAAATCTTAGGAAGGTCTGAACATAAGATCAAATATAGGAAAGTTTTTCACTTCAGAAAAAATAGGTATATATCAAGTAATGCGTGAACAAAAACGTAGTAAAAATTATATTGTTAAACATAAAAAAAATAATTTAAATACGTATACAGAAGGAGATTTTATTTTAAATGTGTTTTTTTAGAATTATAATAATATGTTTGGGAGCAATAATATTCAAGAGTGTTTAGTTAAAATGAAAGAATATATTAAAGAAAACATGCCGATAAAAACTGAAGAAATGACTGACAAAATAAAGATACTTATAGAACGTTTCACTGTAAACGAAATAAAAAATTCAATTTTTCAATTTAGTAACAATAAATCACCAGGAATGAATGGGCTAACTATTGAATTTTATAAACAAATGTGGGATGTAATAAAAAATTAATATACTGATGTAATAAATAGTATGTCAAAGAATGGTTTTATTTTGAAGAAATCAGAGGCATAGTTAAACTTATACCAAAAATTGCCTGTCCTCTTAATATAGCAGATTGGAGTTAGCTCACACTTATGAATGTAGATATAAAATATATGCCATTTCTAAAGCAAACAGAATCAAAACTATCCTTGCTGAAATAATTGACGAGTCACAAACATGTTCTGCGTTACTAATAGAAACATGTCTGACACGATAAACGATCTTAATATTACTATTCAATACATGCTATCAAAATTTACAAATGGTGCCATTGTAGACACCAAAGGCGCATTTGATCGAGTTAGTCATGATTATATGTGGTCTATTTTTGAGGTATACGGTTTTGAACAAGACTTTATTGACAGTTTATAAAGCACCTGTATTTTAAGCTATAGTTCACAAATCTATGTTAATAGCAGGCTTTCTGAAACTTTTGTGATTATGAAGTCTGTGAGACAAGGTTGTCCATTATCAATGATATTTTTTTGCATGGTGCTGCAACCATTATTAATAAGGATTAAGAAAAATATAAAAGGTATTCCAGTTTTAGATTCTTTCTTTAAAGTTGGTGCTTACGCTGATGATGTATCAGTTGGTGTACAAAATCAGCAAGATACTGATGCAGTTAAAATATTAATAGACAGATACTCCAATTTTGCCTGGAGCTGAGTTTAATGAATCAAAATGTGAAATACTTCAGTTAAAAAAAGCCAAAAATATAATTAATTGTAACTGGTTGCAAAAAAAGAGTTAATAAAGGTGTTGGGGATTTATAAACAAACTCAATTAAAAACATGGCAATCTGTGCAGAATAAGGTTAATAATACTTTATATGAACATAAATGGAGAAATATATTACTGTTGGAAATTAAGGGATGATTTTGTTCAAACATTTGCATTAAGTAAAGCCATACATACAGCAAGTATTTTGCCAATTAATAATGTGGTTCAGCAAAAGATATCAAAGAACATTGGTTTTATTATATGGTCTGGTGAAACATTTGTATAGCCAAAGAAAAGTGTTATTTGCGTTCTAAAAAAGGTGGAATATCTCTATTAAATGTAAAAGTTAAATGTGAAGCATTATTATTTAATTCTGTTTTCAGGGTTTATAAAGGCGTTGGCTCTAAATTACTAAAAATTGCTTAAGAATATTATATTGAAAAACATGGATTTAAATTTGGCCTAAAATTGTAGATATTAATATTGGTTTATGTGAAGTTATGAACTTTTTTTTTATAATAACACAAAATATGATAATGAAGGTGTTAAATAATCTGTTATATATTAAAAATTGTTAAATGATAGGGGATATAGGGAAACTGCAATCATTAGTAAGCCTGATTAAAGATGGGGATTTTTCAAGAAATGTAAATTGGAGTAAATCATATCAAAATATTAATAGTAAATTCTTGGATAAAACCATTAGATCCACTTGCATCAGGGTTGCAAATAACATTATTTCAAGAAAACCTAAAAGGAAAAAATTGGTTTAACTAATAGTGATGTATGCAATAAATATGATAAAATAGATTCCATTTATCATCGTTTAGTAACATGTAAAAATGCAAACGATATCTATCTATGGGTATACAAAATAATTAAAAAATATCAAACGGAAATGTAGAATTATTTGAAAGTCATTTATTGTATGGTGATCTCTATGAAATAAGACCTCCAGAGATAAAAATGCTATCATATGGATACTAGCACATGTGATAGATAGTATAGTTGGTAACTATAGGTATGTTACTATGGAACTATTTAAAATATATGTAAAGAATAAATGGAATAACCAAAAAAAGTATAAAAATATTGAAACTGCAATTAAAAATGTTTTACATTGCATGAATGGGGAGTAATATGTAAGGTTTTCTATTTTGAGAGTGGGTGCACTGTATATCTTTAATATAGGTCAGATTACCCATAAACTTAACATAGCTACCCCTTATCTGTTCCCTATGTTTTAATATGTAAGTCGATACTAAAAATACAAAATCGCGAGATATTATGTAATAATAAAAAAAATTAAAAAAACATACAATTAAATTAATATTAAAAACATATATTTGTTTTAAAATTGTTGTTCTTGATTGTTTGTGTTTGTTTTTTGTAAATATGTTTTAAAGAATAATAATTAAAATAAATAAATAAATAATCGAAATCAAAATGTAATCAAGGAGAGGGTCGGTTTTGTTTAAAGCTGGCTAGACCTGCAATAGGATCGACTCCTCTTATTGTATACAAACCAATCACACATTCTAGATAACACAAACATTTAACTAAATTTCACCTTGTCCTGTTCGATTTTCGTTGATTAAACGTAGAATAAATGAAAACAAGCAAAAACAATAACAGCAATCGGTAATTGAGGGTGAATGTAAATAATAAAAATTAAATGTGCAATTTTTTAGTGGAGTCAGTCTTGTGTAGCCAGGCAAGACCTGCAAGCGGACGAACAAAACAAAGATCTTGCAAAATATAAAATAAAAATATGAATATAAAAGTACTAGTATTTACTTAATAAAAAAAAAAATAAAAATAAAATTAAAAAAGGAGACGGACCAGAGCAATGTAAATATATATGTAGAAATGTGCATGTGATCTATGTGCATATATAGCTTCATATATACATAATAAATAGCAAATAATGTTGAACTTGTGTAATGGATGTCCGTTACTGAATGTGGCGTGCGTGGGGCCTCATTTGTTAAAAAAAATTGGGTTATGAGACGACTACATATTATTATTTATGTAATTCTTATCAAGTGTTTTGTAATGTTTTCTCTATTCCTTTAAGATAACCTATATTTATTAGTTAAACAATTTCATAAACAATGAATTATACTTGCCATTTTAATTTTCTTTCATAATTTTCTGTATTAACAATTACACGACCATTTGTCCACATTTTTATAGGTTTCATAAGATTTTTTACATTTAGATAAAGTTTTTCTATTTCTATAAAATTTAACAGATCGTAAGTTAAACACTTTTTTTACCCAGGCAGCTCACATAACAATTATTTTATTTTCATAAATGATTATAATTCTTTCCCATCAAAGCATGCTATAATATTTAATTTCTAAAAACATTTATTTAAGTTTAAGTTTTTATACCACGTGACTACACTACACATGACTACACTTCATTTATTACGCCACATGACTACACTATGGCAAAAAAAAGTCAATCCCGCAAAAAGCTGTATCCGCGGTGCTAAACCAATCAGAGAGCGTGTTATAAACCTACTAGTCAGTCACAGTTGACTTTAAATAGTTTATAATTACACTGTATCTGCTCTCACTAGTATCAGGAGAAGTGTATATGACTATGCCTTGTGCTATATTCTACGGATGCAAGTGCTACACATTGTTTACAAGTGGTATTATGAATGCCTTTCATGTATAAATTCCACCTATCAATTTTTATGTTATATGAATTGTGTAACATGAATTTTTACATTTCTATTATCATTAAATGTATTTTCACTTTTTATATTTTTGGTAAAGTATATATCAATGGTGGAAATAAATAAATCAGCAAGTTTACCTAAAAATTTCTTGATAAAACAATTGATTTTATTCTTATTTTCTAGTTGCAATACATGCATACCCAAATCACAACAAGTATCTCTAGCTTTCTGAAAATCTTCCTGAAAATAAAGCAAATAAAATAATAATTATATTACTAATAATAGAGAACTTAAACGTCCATAGATTTAGAATTTTTGTAAAAGTATTTTAATTTTAATTGTATAAATTGTAGTAGAAGCGAATATTTTAGCGGATATAATCTCCGATAACATAACATTATCGACCAGTCCCGCTGAAATTTACAAGTATAAAAGCATAAATAAAACCCATTATAACGAACTTTCGTTAAAGCGAAGTCAAAAAATAATAAATTTTCAGCCAAAAATAGGCTATCAATGGCTATATGAGTCAAAATTTTCGTCGATACATCGCGTCCTCTCTTACGACAATTCTTGTAGAAACGCGTGCTATAAATAAAAATAAAATAATAAATAAATTTACGTCTTTATCAAATATTAATGGTCCACATTTATTTCTTTAATTTTTATTTTTTTTCCATAAAGTTGCATACTTTACAGGCGCGCAGTATTTTTATTTATTGTTTTTTTTTTCCCACTGCGAGATAATTTTCTAGGACTGTATTCCTGTATTAATCTATGTAACTTTTTTATTATTGTAGCGCGTCTTTCTTTCAAACAGCTTATAAAACACTTATTTTAATAGTGGAGCAAGTTGTAAGTTCTAAAAATTGTTCTTTAGTTTTTACTTTGGCTAAAGTAATCGGTTTAATTGTTTTAGTTCAAAACAAAAATGATCTTAAAGAAATAGAAGCAAAAGCAATGAAATAAAAAGTTTCAAAATATCAAACTTAATTTGTTATTTCTCTATGTGTCCAATGATAAAATCTTGTTATCAAAAAAAAAAAAATTAACAAACAAACATATCAAACAAACAAACAGAAAGCGCTTATTAACAGTTTTTACGCTATTTTAAACGTTTTACCATATTCACCATTTTTTCGAGTTTTATACCATTTTTGTACCATTTTTAGGCCCAAAATGTTACCATTTCTGTTACCATTTAAAAAAATAATAAAAAAAAAGTACCATTGAATCCTGTCTCTACATATGACATTAGAAGCCGTTCAACCTTCTAGTTCAATCTAAACGTGTTCCCGTGTTTGATTGGGGTAAAAGAAAAAAAAAAAAAAAAAAAAAAAAGGATAATACAGTTTCAAGAATTTGATAATTTTTCAATGTAGCTCTATAGTTCATAATTTTGATCAAATAATAATTTTACCCCTCTAATCTTACCCCTTTATTTTGAGTTTCTTCATCTTCCTCTTCATAGCTTTCATCAGTGTTATCCAATTGTTCACGAAAGCCGTCAATTTGAAAAGCAAATTGAACACCACATTCTGAAGTAACGACTTTAAAGTTTTCTGAATGTATAAGAAAATATAAATATTTTAGGTAATATTTTAATTCATAACTAATAATAATTGAAATGAAATGTGAATTAATCATATTAAAATATTTTAAATATAGTAAATAAATAATAATAAAATACTTTTAATCTTTTCCTTTTTTTTCAAAGATTCAGGATCGTCTACTTTTTTGTAATTCTCTTTTGTGTTGGATTTTAAAAATGCCTGAAAATTTCAAATTTATTAATACTTCTTATGTATTTCCTTTAAAATATATGTAGTCTTTCCAACGAACTAAAGTGTAGGTACAAAAATGTAGTTTTAACATGCCATGGTTACAAAACAAAGAGAGGCCACACACCTTCCTCTTTTTCTTGGTTTGCAAAATTTGCATTTCATGATAAAATTTAAGAATGACACATTTTTAACTTTTAATCATAATAATAAATTTCTGCAAGAATTTAATCTTTGATTTTTATAATTTTCTAATTATTATAACTACCTCTTTATTTAATTTTTATGCATTGATGGCTATAGTGACACCGCGCGAAACTATACTTTTTGAATGTGACATCAAAGGTTAACTTATTGTTAAAAACCATGGCTCGCAAGCAAAAAGGGTACAACCTGCTTGAGTGAGATGATATATATATATATATATATATATATATATATATATATATATATCAGTGGCGTGCGGTGCCTATTTTTAGAATTCAAATGATTATAGCGCCGAATTTTATCAATCAATTTTTTAGACATTTTGGAATTTCATAGTCAAAAAGTCAAAATTATGAAAACTATTTTTTATTTTTTTTTATTTTGAAGTTAAAGGTCCCAAAGGGCCCCTTAAACAGAAAAATTGAGGTAATTTTTTACTCTTCTGATCACAAAGGACACTGAAAATTAAGAAATGGAATAAGAACTAAATTTCAGGATAAAAGAGTTTTAAATTAAGCCCAGAATTACAAAATTGGTCCAGTTTTGTTATGTGGGTCTAATTAGGGACACTTCAAAGTCAAAACATTTTAAAAATGAAACAAAAATTAAAAATTCAGTTAGAAAAACAAAAACTTTAGAGTTTGTATTTTTTGGAGTACCAATTTCAAAAATCAAATTTTGAACTTCCAAAATCTCCTCAATAGGGCCCAAACGGGTCCCATTTTTTTCAAAAAGCAATATATTGAAATTTTAACTACAGCAATAGATTTGTAAGGGCCAAAAACATAGGAATCAATATAATACACACCAAAATCGGAACATCCCTAGTTTTTTTATTTTTATGATTCATTGGGACTGATGCAATATTGCATCAGTCCCAATGGGCCCCAAAAATAAAAATACCAGGGATGTTCCGATTTTGGTGTGTATTATATTGATTCCTATGTTTTTGGCCCTTACAAATCGATTGCTGTAGTTAAAATGTCAATATATTGCTTTTTGAAAAAAATGGGACCCGTTTGGGCCCTATTGAGGAGATTTTGGAAGTTCAAAATTTGATTTTTGAAATTGGTACTCCAAAAAATACAAACTCTAAAGTTTTTGTTTTTCTAACTGAATTTTTAATTTTTGTTTCATTTTTAAAATGTTTTGACTTTGAAGTGTCCCTAATTAGACCCACATAATAAAACTGGACCAATTTTGTAATTCTGGGCTTAATTTAAAACTCTTTTATCCTGAAATTTAGTTCTTATTCGATTTCTTAATTTTCAATGTCCTTTGTGATCAGAAGAGTAAAAAATTACCTCAATTTTTCTGTTTAAGGGGCCCTTTGGGACCTTTAACTTCAAAAAAAAAAAAAATAAAAAATAGTTTTCATAATTTTGACTTTTTGACTATGAAATTCCAAAATGTCTAAAAAATTGATTGATAAAATTCGGCGCTATAATCATTTGAATTCTAAAAATAGGCACCGCACGCCACTGATATATATATATATATATATATATATATATATATGTATATATATATATATATATATATATATATATATATATATATATATATATATATATATATATATATATATATATATATATATATATATATATATATATATATATATATATATATACCTAATTATACAATATATTTTGTCTATAGCCTCCTCTACTCTATTCCTTTATTTGCAGGGTATTGTCAATCAAAATGACAGCAGTTTTTATTTAGTTCCTTGGTCAGACGATACTATAATAGGGTCTTCTTTAGTTATAAAAATTTCTTTTAGTAAAAATGTTCATATGTAAAAACATATCGCACCGTGTAAACAAACACGCTACGCTGTATTTATATACATAATATATACACTCACATCTTTATCCAAACAATGAAAACACATCGGTTCCCTAGCAAAATATTTTGGTCTCTCAGTTGAAGTCACCTGTAAATAACGTAGTACATTTTATATTAATATAAAACTTAAAGGCCATTTCACACTATTTAATATTTTCTAATTCCTTGCTCATATGAAGCAATACGTGCAATTTATGTGATCAATTTGTTAACATATAATTTTAATGCATAGAAATTGTATGCAATCAAATGTATAGCGCGGCACATTAATAATATTGAAGCGTGCAAATGGGTCTTAAATGCAGTAATTTTGATTGAAAGTAATCTAAAGTATTAATTTTTAGTATATACTCGTATTCATATCATGTAGCTATTGTATGAGGGAGTAAGTAATTTGTAAAAATAGCGTTTCGTCAAAGTAGAATGAATGAATAGTAAAATGAATAGAATGAAAAAAGGAGGTGATTTTATTACATGTATTACGAAAGTTAGTATCGTATTCTATCGATTCATGTTTTATTCGTTCATTAAGAATTTTTTAAGTAATTTTTAAAAATTGTATCATACATACGTTACAGTGGATAACTTTTGCATTAGTGTACACGCAAAAGTAAAAAGTTATCGACCGTTACGTCATATTGGAATTTTCAAAAGTTAATTAAAAGTACTCAATAAACTCATAAGTTAAAAAAAAAATAGTAATAATATAACACCAATCGATGCAGGACCTTTCAAACTGTAACAATATAAAAGAATTTTTGGTTTTCTTAAAGTTATAGACCTCATAAATCAATATTTTATTTTTAATGATTAAACATAAAATGACAATTTTTCCAGAATGTAAAAATAGCCCCACAAGAGAGAGTTAATAGTATGGTTAGGTATAGGCTAGGTTGCATAAGTCGTAATTTTCTGATCATTGCTAAACACTACAGTTGGGTTTTGAGACAAACTAATGTTATTTATAAGTCCTATCAAATGTTTTGTGATGTAAATGCTGATGTTCTCTTCTCGTCTATGCCTTTTAAATATTTTTTTTCTATCAATGCATAATAAAATGAACATTTCTTAACTCATTCTATATATAACTTACGTAATCGAAGAGAATATAAAAATAATCAAATTACCTCACATATATATTTATATTTTTTCCGACATTTTTCAACCTTCAATCCTTGCTTTGGCAAATCGTTTGGATTTTTTAATAATTTTTCATTCATTATATTTCTAAGATTGTATGTGATACAGTTCATTTCTGGACCAGGTTCATTTGGATCCCAAAATTCAGAATTTTGAAATTTAATTTCGTTGCTACACCTGCAAAAATAACTATTTATTTTTATACATAAAATAACAAAGGCACTTTTTTTTTCTTCTTACTGCGCCATACTGGAGCTCACGTCTTATTTGGCTATTTTCTTTGGGAAATCAGGCATTTTTTGTATTATTATTAATACTACTTGAAAACCTAGTTCACCCTTAACAGCTAGCTTCTATCAGATATCAGACTATCAAAGATATTGCTAATTTAAAAGTATTTTTATAAACTTAAAAAAAATCATCTTCCCATACCAGCACATTATTTATATTCTAACATATTTACTGTATATCGCTTAACCATTTATATGAATGCATACAAAAACTAAAAGAAAAACTTAAAAAAAAAAAAAAAAAAAAAAAACTATTAAAAAATACATATTATTAAAAAATATATATATATATAAAAATATTAGCAAAATAAAATTAATGAAAGTTTGCGTGATATTTTGTGTATAATATACTCTGTAAGTATCAGGCAATACGCTGCGTCATGTAGCATCCTTTTTTATCAATGCATTGTGGAGCAAAAAGCCTACTTATTAAGCTTGCAGGCGTGACTCTTTTTTTTCCGGTCTGCCGTTACAGTAATAATAATTCCATTTAAAAAAGAAAAAAAAAAAGGTTTATTTTAGGTGTTAAAATTTATAGTAGTATAACAACTAACAAGAATATTTGTCAAGTGTTTCATTAATATATTAACAAAAAGAAATCATATTTTTTACCATTTAAATATTCTTGGCTGTTCTTGTAGAAAACATCTAGCATCCAGACCACTGGTCCACACTATATCTGCACTCTGATCAACTTTTTTTGTGATCGCTGCATAGAAAAATATAAAAATATGTAATAAATAACGGCATTTATTGGGTGAAATGAGGCATACAACCTCTTAATTTAACCCAACTGTTTTACAGTGCAGTCAGTTACAATAAATATAGTTATATAATGTTACTTATAAATTTAAGTAATAATTTTTAACTATATACAATTATAGATGGGTCTATTTGTTTATGACTTGTTTTATATTGAAATCTAGGAATTCAATATTTTTGCAACACAGTTTTTGGTTATATAAATCAATATTGGTGATTTTAAATTAATATTATTCATTGTTTAATAAAAATATAGTTAGCTAAAAAAAAAAGGTTCATTTAATTTTTAACCCTTTTTTTATGTAGTTTCTCTCTCTCTCTCTCTCTCTCTCTCTCTCTCTCTCTCTCTCTCTCTCTCTCTCTAAAACAATGAAATCTGACAAGGCTATCGCGTTTCATCTTTAAGCTTTATATATTTGGGTTTAATTATACATCTCATTAACGAAATCAGTGGGGAGAAATACATAGGCATTGTTCAGAATTATCTTTTTTAGTTATATTTTAATATAATATTTTATATATTAGTTTAACTATAATTAAGAGAGTACAATGTGAATCAATATATCATACAAATAAAAAAATAATAATAAAAAAAAAAAAAAAATTCTTAAAAAAAATAATAAAGTTACAAAACAAAGAAATAAATAACGTACTCTTTGATTGACGCTGTCCTTTCGGTACAAAATTTGTATTATTTTTTGATGTACTACTTGACATGTTTTGACTCTTACGCTGCTTAATTATATTTTCTAGAAAGTCTACTGTAAACATTCAAAATATAACATGAAATACATTAATACATCATACAATAGTATAATTCAATGCATTTCGATTAAAAATTAGCTTTATTGCCCCCCCTCCCCACAAATAAAAGAAAACAACAACAACTTCAAGTCAGTTATTAAATTTAATTCAAACCATGGTTTAATGCAATATCAACACAAAATTTATTTATTAAGTAAGGTTTGATTTTTAAAGCCATAGACCGCATAAAACCACAAGTGCTTTTTAATGAATAAACACGAAATGGGATCTTCAAAACTGATGACAATTTTTACCATAATGTTAATGTAGCCCCACGAGAGAGCGTGAAAATACTGTAAAGTATGCAATTTGCATGAAAATTCATGTTTATGATGGCAGAAACATGCAAAAATTAGTATGAAAACGTTGTGCGGGTTGCATAAATCGAATTTTCTAATCTCTGCTACGGGGCTACAGTTCGGTTTTGAGACAAACTAACATTATTTTTGTAAATCCCATCAAGTATTTTGTGATATAAATGCTTATGTTTTTCTCCGGTCTATTCCTTTAAGCATTTTAATTGCAATTAACATAATACATCACCTATAGAATTCGTAAGTTAGGCATCTTATTTAGCGTGCGTTTATTCATTAATACAAAATGACTTTATCTTACAGGCACTTTATAAAGTTTATTTTACTTAATTCTTACTACATTCATTTTATACGTTGCTTATTTATTTATTCATATATAGGAAGACACT
>OX439137.1:4724321-4839321 GCA_949318235.1 Ecdyonurus torrentis | reverse complement strand
ACAGTTTAATTGATTTTTTTGCTTACTTACAAAGTCTGTCTTCTATACTTTTTATGTCATATTGGTCATTGCGTCATTGGGTTTTGTTTTCTTTGTTTTTGTTTTTTAATCATATTTTTGTTTTATTTTGCTTTCTTTTTATTTTTTGCACAATGTGCAGTATATATAATACAGTATTTATCATTGTGTACATATTTTTAAATATTAATTGATTATACATATTTTTATATATTATATGAGTATTGATTGATTGATTGATTTTTTTTTTCTCTTCAAATCTTTAGACGTATTTCCAGGTTATTGTATCCACACTTCAAGTCAATAACGCTTCTATAACAGCTCTTGCGCATTTTGATGGTACTGGATAATCAATAAAAAAGGTATACAGTACATAGTTGTGTAACATTATTATTTTTTTATGTTATATGTACACATATAGGGAGATATCATACATATTATAGTGTATAAATGTATGTTATATGTATATATACACTCACACATATATTACACCATCTCATATACTCATCGTATACAGCAACTTTATCTGATTACTATATGGTAATTGTACTAGTTTTTGGCAGTTGTATTTTTTTAAATACGTTCCACTAACTTTAGGGCTTTGAAAATTTAGTATGATACAGTACAAAAAAGATTTTTAAACAATCATTTCTGTGTAAAAATTTCAAAACTCTCAAATGAGTGGAACGTATTATACAAAATCAGCAAACACCTGCGGCAAGCATGCTGATGATAACTATTACAATTACCACACATTTAAAGTAACACAAACATAAGAGATGAGAGAGAGAGAGAGAGAGAAAGAGAGAGTATATAAATATAGGTGTACATGTGTATTATTTATATAAAGATCTAAATTCAGCAGGTTTATTTTGATTCAGATTTCGACTATTTATTGCCATGTTCACAATTATCTTTTTCTAATTAGCATTATTGTTAAGTGAGATTCGGAAAAATGCAAGTTATTTTGATCAAATTAAAGATTCCAATCAGAAAAAGAAAAAGCTTATTTTGAACATTATAGTTCTGCAATATAAAAATTTGTGCTCTGGCCAAAAGTTTCAGAACGGGGCAGTGGCAGCTGCTGTGTTTTCTTGTAAAGATAACATAATGTGGTTGCAGGTTGCCTATGCAAATCGTTCTCAAACTTTTGGCCAAGCTGTACGGTACCTATCATGTAGAAAGAAGTTATACAAACAAAAAAGGAAGTAAAAAGCAGCATTTCAATTTTTTTTTTGCCACTCTCTGCACCCGCTCTCTACCTTGACCTGTGTTATAATTACCGTTGTTATCATTTTAGAATATGCACTTAAAAAATTCTTTTTGGCTTGGGTTAACATTTTTCACTACCATATGGCAGGCTCGGACTGACCATAAGAGCAAGTCCTCAATAGCAGACATGCCCCCCCCCCCCTCCCCCTGTTTGGAGTCCTCTAAGGCCCAAAAAGGGGTGTAACCAGGGTGTTGTGCACCCTTTTGTGGCCCTTAAGAGAGGGTGTTACACCTCTTTTGCAGATGAAACACCTTGAGTGCCAGTCCGACCCTGTTATATGGATGGTGTCCCTGTCAATGCTCATTACTGTCTCCCATTTCCCAATTTTTCCTAATTTATCTATGTTTTTTTCATTCAAATCTTTTTATCATCAATCAACACATAGGCAACTTTTCCTTAGGAGGCCCCTATTAAAAAAAAAAATGTTTTTTTTTCCAGACAATTTTCCACACCAACTTAAACTTCAGTGGCTGCGGATCTACTTGCAACATAACATGAATGTAGATATGAACATCAGTGATAAGTTTAATCATAAAATATTTTGGTCATAGATTTTTTATATTTAAATTAAACTTTTTAAATTTAAATCCATAAGTAAAAATTACATAAGTATACCATTTAAAAAAAATTCTTTACATCCATGGTATAGTAATTTGCTTGTTGAATTTTTAAACATTTAAAAATATAACATAAAATTATCTCATCCATATCATAATAATCATCCTCTTTTAAACAATAATCATAACAAATACACAAGCTTATGCAATTGTATGCTAAATTTATTTATACCGTAAATTTGTTTGCATTTACGCGTTTTACAAGTCATACATGCAGTTTTTAAAAAAATTCAAGTCGTAATAAATATCATGAAATTTTTGTAAACCACATTCTGTATCAATGTTTGCACAATTAAGTAGGGATATTAAAACAAATCATTAAATATTAGTCATCTTCCAAAGATTTTACTAGGGTCCTAAATTTTTGTCAATATTATCTAACAATATCCAACATTATATTGTTAAACTTCTTTATATGTTTACATAGGAATACTTCTCGTATGAACATTGATAAGTAGAAAACCTATAGATTAATTTCTCAGGAAAGGTGTTTAAGCTTTTGCTTGCAAGGACCCTTAAGTGTAAGATAAAATTTTGTCAATCATATCACACAGTTAAATCCTTCACTTAAATATTGTATCAATAAAAATGTTATTTTATATCCCTATATAAAAGTGATGTGTTATGCTTAAGCATATATTATTTATAGCATAATTAAACATATGTGCATAAATTTTTCTAATCTATTTATGTATTATGCTATCTAAATTCTTAACTTTTTAAATATAAATTATTGCACAAACTATTTTTTCTTCTTATAAGTTAAATTGTAATAATTAGGTATTAAAAATGTATTTACTTGGAATTCACGATAAAACTCGTATGTTACATTCTTTGACATGTAAGAATACAGATGAAGATATAGATGAAATGAAAGTAACATTATCAAGATATCCTAAAAGTATTAATAATTTAAATCATAATAATGTACCACCATTATTAGATGCTGCAATACTTGGACATGATAAATGTTTCCAATTTATTATTGAATCTGGAGCTGACGTAAAAGTAACGTGTGATATGGGAGACGTATTAGAAGTATGTATATTCTCTGGACTAAAAAATCATCTTAAATGTGTTGAATATTTAATAAATAACAAAATATTTCCATTAGAGAATTCAAATTTAAATAATTATCTAGTACCAGCTAGTATATTTTATAGAGAAAAACCAATAATTGTTGATTTATTATTAAAATTTGGTGCAAAAGTTGAAGATTATAAAAAAGAAAAACTTGAATTAAAGAATTATTCAAGTAATTCACCAACAGTTACTGCTGTAAAGATAGGTGATGCTGTGTTGCTATGGAAACTGATTATTAATGGGGGTGTCGTAGATTATAAAAAATCTGGCCGTGAGAACTTACAAAGCGAAGAGAGAGATTGTCTAAGTTTAATCCATCACACATCTATATATTCAGTTTTTATACAGTCTTTATCCAGTATGGATGTTCTATTTATATTATATCAATTTGGAGCTAATTTCTGGGAGAAAAATAGATTAGAATTAAATCCATTACAAGTACGTACAAATCTTAGTAACATAAAAACTGAAATGGAAGTAAGAGGTATACAGTATGATAGTGATCTTGAAGAATTAATGAGGAGTGATGTTTCTAAGCAAATAAATAAGAAGATGATTGAATTAATGGGCACTCCTCGTAGTTTACAAAGTATTTGTAGATTGCATTTCTATCGCAAATATTATTCAGATTATTTTGATTTTTTACAAAGAATTTCGTATTTGATCCCAGATGAAATTATAAGCTTCTTGCAATTTGAGGGTATTGTTGACAAGTGTGTAATTCCTCAAAGTATGTCACTTGTTGAAAGACGCATTCTTGCAAGGTCTAGACAATAAACTTTGGTATATAGGGTGTGTACGCATGACGTCAATCTGAGTGCTTTTCGATGCTCTTCTTGAGCAATGAATAACATTCTTCAGCATAGGACAAACGTAGTTTTTGGCTATTTTCTTTGGAAAATTAGTTTTTTTTTGGTCATTTTTATTTTTCTTGCTTACTTGAGGTACTAATTCAATCTGTTAACAGCATCAATGCTCTCAAAAAAACAAAAAAACAAACAAACAAATGCAAAGTATTTATAAACTGGCAAAATGTGCTATTTTCTTATACCGGCCAATGTTATTTAGTACTCACTTATGACGTCGATTTTAACAAGAATGAAACCACGCTATAAACAAACAGACAGGCAGTATCCTTTGCACACAGTTCCCATCTAATTTTTTCACTTGTATGGGAAACAAACATACAGTAAACTATTAATTTTGTGAAATCACAAGGGTCCCAGGAAATGATCATTTCACAAAATTCGTAAATCCTTTTGGTTCGGATCTACCGTAGACTTCACAAAATTGAGAGGTGGCTGTATATTTACAGACAGTTTCAGAAAAAGAAATCATTCCAGTTAGGCATGATAAATTTAAAAGAAAAGAAGTAGGAAAAATCAGCAAGTACCTTACCATAGTGAAGAGAGTTTCATATATAGTATGGTGGAAATCTTGCTAGCTCAGAGATAGGAAAATTAATACCTATTGAATAGCTTTCGTCACTAACCACCAAAAAATAACAGAGTTTGTTATACTTCATGAGTCCTTAAAGACTTGGGCCCGTAAGCTGCAACCTTTAGTTAAACCTTAGTTATCATTTTTTAATTGTTGCAACAATCAAAATAACAATTTAACTACGGTTTAACTAGATAGCGTTGCAGCTTACGGGGGTTGGAGAGAAACTATGATTGATGATCTCTGAGTATGTAAGAACTGATGCTTCATTTTCTTTTGGAGTTTATAGTACCAAAAGCTATACAATATGTGTGTTTTTATTTCTGTGCTATAAGAACATTTTCACCAAACTATGAGACTCTGGTTTCTTGTATCCTTTTCTTTCAAATAATTCAAAACAAAATAGATTTGTTTTTTGATTGGGTACTTACAGATAAAAAGGGCACTCTGTAAAGCGTGTTCTACTCTGGTTGATGCCTGTGCATATGCCAATGTGTCACAGCTAAAATGGTAGGACAGATGTTTAGGCTTGACAGGTGAATAATTCATGTCAACAGCCATTTAGGCAGTGCGAGGTGGTAGTGGCCCACTTCAAGTCAGAGGTATCTCGGGATAGTTCACCAATCCACATCATTTCATTCATTTTTATTAAATCACATATTTTGTTGTTTTTATCCTGGTGTATGGTATATAAATCATTTTCATATTTTACCATTAAAAAACATGCTCTAAATTTACAATACTTCTTACCAAAAACACTCACTCCATTTAAATAGTAAAATGTATTATCACAGTTGTGTGCACTTTAAAACTTAGGCTAACGATCAATTCAAATTTATATATCCTATAAAATGATATTATTATGTCATACAGTTTTTCCTATATATCCTATTATATGTATAACTGATTGTATGAGTAAGACTTTTTAATTAAGAAACAAAAAGTGTTGGCCAAAATGACATTTTGTGCAGTTTGGTAAAGTGATTATGTAAAGAAGACTTGAACAATGAATGATAAGTGTCTAATCTTTAAAAAAATATTTATGTGTTACAGTAATGTTAATAATATAGTAATGCTTGAGAAATGTGTGGTTAATTCTCACAAATTATTGCAAACTTAAATGTGTTCTATATTTCCTATTCATGATTATATGTGGTACTATGTCATATTGTATATATTATTGTAATAGACTGTTTATATGGATGAGAGTAATATTTGTATTATGTATTATGCCATAAAGTTTGATAGTACACCTCTGGACAAAAGTTGATTCTGTATGATTTGTATAGGCAACCAAACTATGCTATCTTTATGAGAAAACGTAGCGGCCGTTGCTGTCCCATTCGGGAACTTTTGTCCAGAGCTATACATAAAATTTAATATACTGTTTTGAGATTGCATGCAATCACTAAGGTATAATTTACATTAAAAAATATTGCACCAAGTGAAGGTGTCTCTTTGTTAATATGTACTGTCTGTTTGGTATAAAGTGACACAAATATCGTTGAATATGCCATTATAAATTCCCACTTTTTACCTAACATACAGTACTGTAATGGAGAGTATATTGATGAGGTTTCAAAGAAAAGTTTAAAGGGTCCCCTAATTTCCTATCCTTTATATCATTGCGGGACTTTTATATGTTTTTAGCAATTTTTGAGAAACCTACTGGCACCATCAAGACAAGAAATATTTAAATGAGAGACACGCTTTTCCGATGTTATTGCAAGCAATAATATGTGTAACACATTTTTTTTTTTTTTTTTTTTTTTTTTGTCAAGCTAAGCAAAATGTGTAAGTTCGTTTACGAACATAATGGAGATGGCGTTCGACTTACACATATATGTATTGCTTTGCATTACAAAAAACAAGATACACATATTGCTACGTGTGACAAAAAACGAGGTAGACATTTTGCTCTGTGCGACCAAAAAACGAGTAACACATGTAAAAGTGTGTATGGTGCCTATAGTGCTGTTGTTTACCCCTCACCCTGTACCTTTTTATTCATGTACTTTATTGTATTGACTGGGTGTAAACGATAAATAAATATTGCTTGCAACAATATCAATAGCCTGAGTGTTTTCAATTTTTTTTTTTTTTTTTTTTTTTTTACTTTTTTTTTATAATTTTTTACTGTTGATATAAACTTTCATATTATTGAAATCTAAAATTTAGGATAGTTTTATATTTTGTGATTTATATATTCTAGTCAATAGAACAAATTGAAAGAAAATTAAATTTATTATCAGCCTTTACACTTCCCCTCCCCCCTCCCATAATTATGTACTAGTCCCTATAATACAATCAATATAGGTAAACAATTATAATATTCATATTTTTACTATCATTAAAAATATAATGAAAAAAAAAGTTTTTGTTACTCTTTACTCTATTATGTTCTGTTCACACTATATGGCTAATGTTTTATATGTGTATTTTAAATTTACAGTGCTATAGTATAGCTGAATGGTGAAGGTAGTGAACTTTTAACTTTGTACTCCTCACTGAGCACAGGTTTGAGCCACTACTGAGTGTTATGATGGGTGTTAACATACGTACCATGATGACTCGCAGCATTTTAGAAAGTGCAGCCTGTCCAGCCTGTTTAGAGGTTCCACAGTTTCTCTAGGCTGTCATGGTGAATGATGTGACTGTGTTTATTAGGCCATGACCAGTCTGTGTGTGTGGTTGAGTTGCCATAGTACTTTTGACAAGATTGCTGTCTTGACAGGATTATGGAGAAGGTGCATATATAGCATTACACTCCTCCCGATGGAACAAATATGACCAAAAGCGTTAATCTCTCCAAATGTTAAATATTTGAGGACATTTAATGCAAGCAATCAGATTTATTCAGGAGGAGTGTACAATGTAGCCTATAATATATTATATGGCATTCAACAACAAAAATCCATATTTTAGTTTTCTCATTCAATTCCATTTATCACATATCGATGATGTTGCAAACAAAATGTGTAACTCATATTTTGTCAGGCGAAGCAAAATGTGTAAGTCGTTTTTTGCCACGCTAAGCAATATGTGTATCTCGTTTTTTGTCACGCGAAGCAATGCAATATGTGTAAGTCGAGCGCCATCTCCATTACTTTCGGGAACGACTTACACATTTTGCTTAGCGTGACAAAAAATGAGTTACACGTATTGCTTAGCGTGACAAAAAATGACTTACACATTTTGCTTTGCCTGACAAAATACGAGTTACACACATATTGTTCGCAACATCATTGATATATAATATAAATATTGCATTGTGTGAACAGATTATAATCTATATAATAAAATAAACTATAATCTATATGTGTTCAATTAAATAAGAGTATAGTATACATTTTGTTAAAACTATTATGTAAAAAAACACAAATGATTTTTAAATGTATAAATAATGGAAATCATATAATAATGAGTAAAGATCATGTTTTTGAAATGTAGCTATTTTATGATGTATGCAATTTATTCATCAAAACGAGTACTAAATAAAATAAATAAATAATAATAAAACAATAAAGCTTGTGTGTACAGTATATTATGATTTTTATTGGTATATAACAATTTTTGGAGTACGTATCTTAATTTTAGACTATAGGGTGTGTCACGCAATGAATAACATTGCTCAGCGGCATAGGACAAACCTAGTTTTTGGCTATTTTCTTTGAAAAATTAGCTACTTTTTGGTCATTATTATTTTTCTTGCATACTTTTTGAGGTATATACTAATTCAACCTGTTAATAGCATCAATGCTCTCAAAAAAATTGCGAAGTATTTTTAAACTGGCAAAATGTGTAATTTTCCTCTATACCGGCCCATGTTATTTAGTACTCACTTATGACGACGACTTTAACATGAATGAAACCACCCTATACTTTTTTTTTTTTGGGGTCAAAGTAATTGCTGGAGATTATTGTTTTTATTATTTATCACTTGAGTAAGTTTCCCATTCAATTCAAACCCTCTACAGTCTATAATAATTGTTAAACAATATATATTTATTATATATAAAGAAGAGCATTTTTATTCTTAGAAGTAAAAAAAATAACAAAAAAAAAAAACTTTTTATTTTTAAATTACCGCTTATTTGATATAAACAAGAAAGAAATTTGATTGGACGACCGATGATTTGTTATTGTTTGCATATTTGGCAACGTTGCTCCTTTGAATTGTATTTTTATTTTGCAATTTTATGCATCTAAATTTAACTACACAGTTTAATTAATACCTAATGAGACATTTAAAATAATGTTTTTTTATATTAAATGTACAAACATGAGTAAAATTTTTTTTTTTAAATATAGATTACCGGCAGACAACAAAAAATGCTTTCTGAAAAATCAAATTTGCCGCAGTAAAATGAGAACAAACGCGCATCCTGCGCGCATCTAATAAAAAATTCATCATGGCCTGATCATGGCTGGCATTTTTTAGGTATTGTCCTGTGTAAAGATATTTTTCATGGCTTTCTGAAAACTTATATTGCTGTAATAGCTAAAGTAGATACTGTCAATCAATTACTGTAATATTAAGGTATGTTAATATATCATTTTAAATGTTGCTTTGTGTTATCTATAGTTAATAAAGGCGTTCCAAACAATGACTCATATGTGGCCATGGTCATACTTGTGTCATGCTGTGAGAATAACACACATCTTTTCTTATGTGAATAATTTAGACAATCTATGTAAGTTTTTCTTGCCTAATCAAGGGCTATATAATTAAATTGTACAATGATGTATGTATTAATATTTTTAGTTTTCATTATTAATTATTACCTAAAATTAAAAATTAAAAATAATAATAATAATAATGAGAAATGAGCCCTGACCGAGAGCCTTAATTCTCCATTTAAAATATGCACCAAAGTTCATGGCGCTCTCATGGTTTGGGTTACTAACTGTGTATAAAATTTAATTTTTATCATTACAGTACTGTATGTATATGGTAGACATGCCACTTTTCGGCCACTTAAGGATCTTGTTTGATATTATCACCATATTTACAACCAAATAATATATTTCTGTCCAAATCATCCATTCAGCTGGTTAAAGTAATACCTTACTAACATAATCATATAAAAAAATCGTTGGTTTTAACATTCAATTAATTGCAAGGACAGTTTAAAGTTCGATTTTGTAAATGCTCAGTTTTCGGCCACTTATGCTACTTTCTGGCCACTGAAATTTGACTTTTCGGCCACCTTACGTTAGGAACGCACATTCGCAAGCTGTTTTCTGGCATGTTTGCGCACGATTAATTTTTTGTTTGTTTGTCAAATCATTGAAATGAATTCATTTATTGTGTATGTTAGGAAAAAATTAGCATTTTGCAATTATTTTGGTCGCTATAGCGCTTTAAATTTGCTAAACACAAACCTAACGACCACGCGTGGCTACTTTTGAAATTTTTTATTGCTGGAGCTGTTTATTTAGGGGTATGTTTGATAGCCTGATGTCACTCTCAATACAACATTATATGAAATAAAAATAATAAAACTGTTCCCACAAATCTGAGTTGCGATAAAATTGACCCTTAAAATGGTACACGACGCCCGGGCTTACGCGTACTTTTTTTAAGTATTATAATAAAAATAAAAATTATGACTTCGGGGGTTTTAATATTTGAATTCTACAGTGTATGAGGAACATTTCTGTACATTAAAAAAATTACGTATTTTTTTCCCCCTTTGAAGAAAAAAAAAAGTTGCAATTTTCACTTAATAACGAATGTTGGGTTGGGGATTTTTGGACCGTCTTTGGCAACGACTTATGGTTCTCAGAACTGTTTTCTTATTTTTTACTAAAACTATGTTGTCCCCAGAGCAAGTTCAGGTGATCAAACCTGATTTCAAATCTACAGTTTTGCCAGGAAAAAATATTGAACTTAGCAAATTAGGTGGCCGAAAAGTGACACCGGTACGAAACATCGTGTCCACTTTTCGGCCACTTTTATATTCAGTCTTAAAAAAATTGGCTAAGGCCAACTTAAGATTTATGGTGGTTAATACTTAGCTGAGATACTATAGATTCAGTGGGTTTGAGATGGCTGCCAAGAATTTGTAACTAGACCCTTATTTTCCTGAAGTACTGATATGATGTTTTTGCATAACATTAGAAGAAGCGTAAATTTTTGCAATTTTTAAGTTCTCGCCGAGTTAATAATTTAATAAAAAAAAATCCTATGAGGCTAAGCATTTCAATTTCTAACACAATACTGGCTAAGGTTTTCTGGAGCTAATCATACAAAAAATTTGTCCCTGGTCCATTTAGATTTTTTATTATAGTCTTTCAAAGTTCAAAGTGGCCGAAAAGTGGAAGTGGCCGAAAAGTGGCATATCTACCATACATACTTGTACTTGCACAGTTATTATTGTACAATAAATTAATTAATAAATTTGTAGAAATTTTATGGGACAACCATACAAGAGTGGGTGACAGGTGGGTTATCTTCTACCACAAACTTAACGAGAGTTGAGAAAAGTGAAGAGGCCTTTGTAACCTGGACTGCTGGACTGTCTGTATTGTATGTAATGCAAGGTCAGGGTGTTGCATGACAAGAGCTCCCGAGCTGCCTGTCTGCTGTATGCCACGTTCAGGTGAAAAAAAAAACTGCTTCATTAGTCTCTAAAATAACGTGGCTTGTCAGTGACAAAGATTTCTCCTCTCTTATCAACTCCTTAACTTTGTGCTGAGAGACAACCTACCCGCCACCCACTCTTATATGTTTAAAGGCGTAGAACACTTTGAACAAAAAAGTTGTGTAATATCCTAACAAACCTAAAAATCAACTTTGATTTGGCCAAAGTTATTGATTTCTAATTTATTTTCCATTCACAAAATACCACTAGCGGTCACTGACATCACAACTTGCCTGGTTTACATGCGTGTAAAACAAGCAAGCTGTGATGTCAGTGACCGCCAGCGGCATTTTGTGAATGGAAAATAAATTAGAAATCAATGACTTTGGCCAAATCAACGTTGATTTTTAGGTTTGTTAGGATACAGTATTACACAACTTTTTTTGTTCAAGGTGTTCTACGCCTTTAAATGTTTTTCCCATTTAAACACTGCAAAATTAATTTTATGCTACAGTGACTAAACCGCATGTAATATACAGTACAGTACTGTAATCTATTATTTTATTTATTTGCAGGGGTAAAGGAGCCTTACGTTAGGAGTGTGATACATTGGATTGTGGTACCTTGAAAATTTGGCAGATTCAGTCTTCTCAGAAAACAGACATTTAAAAGTTAATGGAAAAAACACAATTTCTTCTTATTTTTAGTATAATATTTGTGACTATGAGTATTATATTTTGAAATACAAAAGTACACAGTAAGTAATATTTAAAATACTGATTTTCAAAATAAAAATTTCATTATTGTGTATGAGTAAAAGCATTTACTTGTCTTGTTCTTCATGAACAACTCTGTTTTCTTTGTTTTCAAAAGTATGCAATACCATTTTAAGCATACCAGTGAGTGATTGTCACAGTTTTTATGTTCCAGGGCATAAACAAATGTGTATAAGAGATAAACCTTAAAAACTTACTTCTATCGTACCCTAATATAAAAAAAACTTACTTTCAGAACTTAAAAATATATTTTGGTTGTTTATGCTACATGTTATACACTAATTGGTGTTTTAGTTTATATTTAATTAACTCTACTATGATGCTTTAATTTTATATACATATTTTAACAGAGACCAAAAGTGATTTAATACAATATTGCCTTTGTGTTTTAAGAAGCTTATAAATTACGTTACAGTGTATGAGTAAACTTCAAAAGAAAATATTTTTTAAAGAGTGAAGCATAAATGTATATTAATGTACCAGAGGGGTTGTATTTGTAAAAATGCTCTGTTCACGTTGTAAACAAATTAAGCTTCGTTACGAAGGTATAGCATTTATCTGGTAAACATTTCGAAGTTAAATTTTAACTTAAATTTAAACTTAAAGTTAATTTTTTTTCAAATTAAAAATCGGGCCAGATTTCTATTTATAATTATAAGCACTGCATGTAAAAAAGGTAAACAAATTATCAGTGCCAAATATGAAATCTGTTATATAATTTGTGCCTGTTAAAATGTTTTGTTAAAAAAAAAATCCGAAACATTTCAATTTTGTCGCTATACTTTTTTTGTCTTCGTAAACTCGAATCAGCAGAGCAATATCAAAACAAAAAATACATTAATTGTTAGCATATTTATTAATATTAAACATGTCTAAAATGTATCAATTACACATAAATTTATGTAAGAATTCAGAAGTGGACATTGCAGTAATGAAATATAAATTATCAAAAGATCCTGAATGCTTAGAACGTATAAGTACTACAGATGATTATCCTCATCCTGAACCTACGATGACTGCTTATTTACATGCTGCATTTTATGCTCATGATAAATGTATAGAATTTCTAGTAAGCTCGGGTGCTAATACAAACAAAACATTACCAGGTGGTATTGATGCTTTAGAGTTATGTCTATGTAAAGGTGATTCAAGTATAGTAAATGCAGTTGAATATTTAGTCAAAAATGGATTATTTGGAACGGATAATTCAAGAAATAAATTTCTAAATGATTATATATTTTATACTATTAATACAACAAAAAGAAAACCAGTTATTAATGCATTAAAAATTCTTATTAAATATGGTGCAAAAGTTCATGATTATAAAACAATAAAATTAGAATTAAAATCTTACATGGTACAATCACCTACAGTAAGAGCTGTGATTGGTTGTTATCCTGATGTACTAAAACTATTATTATTAAATAATGGTATTGTTGATCATAGACAATCAGGTTTTAGTATTGAGGAATTAAATCAAGAGGCAAAGAACTGCTTATCACTCATTCACTGGTTTGCAATTTATGCATATGATGGATTAGATAATACATTAGAAACCTTGAATGTTCTATATGAATTTGGTGCAAATTTATGGGAAAAAAATATGTTCGGATTAATTCCAATTGAAGTATGTACTTGTTCAGATGCTACTTTAAAAGAAATAAAAAAAAAGAATGGTGAAACGCTACATGATGGTGATGGTCAAAGACCAAAAGAAAATAAGATGATAACTAAGAAGTTAATTGAATTAATAAACAAACCACTTAGTTTAAAAAGCTTGTGTAGGATTACTTTATTAAATGCTAAACGTGATGTGAATTATGTAGAATATGTTAATACGTTACTTATTTCATCAGATGTAAAAGACTTGTTGTTATTTAAAGATTTAGATAAAAAATTATCTTAATGATGACTTTATCATTCCTGTAGAGTGAAGTATAAGGAGGGTTAAGTCAAGATGTATACTGTATATAGACCCCTTGCACATACTTGCGCTTTGCTGCCATGTTTGTGGTACCTAATGCATTGTCCGGCATAGGGGAAACATCATTTCTCCTAATTTTACTCATAAAAAGAGTTTATTTCAACTGAACAAATTTTCCCCATATTCTTCAAGCTTATTAGCTTGAAATAAGGCTTTGATTGAGTGTTGAAGCTTATTTTACTCTTAAAAAAATAAAAATGATTTTTTTTTCTATGCTGGCCTATTAGTTTTTTTTTTTTTTTTTTTACTAATACTTTTAAAAAAACACAAAAAGCAACGTATTCCCAAAATAAATTTTGTGTGGTGAGTTCTATGGAAACTTTTTATCAGGACCTTTCTTATTGGGTTCCTAGCGTTTTAGCTCCATCCAACCCCACCCTATTATGATTATAATCAATAATAATAAAGAAAAGGATAGAATTACCAGCAAGGGCCCTACAACAGTAGAAGTTCTATGGAGAGGTCAAAGTCTCACATGGCACGTTTTTTTTTTTTTTTTTTTTTTTTCTTCATTTCATAACAGAGCTTTTGTCATATATGTATAATGCACTGATCTATATAATAGGTATAATGACATTATCGCAGTCAAAGAAGAGATTTACTTGAGCACATCACAGTGCAATACAAAACACTGCTTAGTGATGTGCTCAAGTAAATCTCTTCTTAGATTGATAATGTCATTAATATATGACTAAAGCTCTTACTTATTGTTTCATAAGGGTTGCACTCTTCAATCATACACATATATAATATCTAGAGGTGTACTTTATTATGACTTACTCTGACTACATCTTATGTCATCCTCTCTGTACAGTCTAGTCCCATACTAGCTCCCCGTACAGTACATACATATATCTCTACATATTAGACTGGTAGTGACACCTAGGATATATTGGTAATGATACACTTCTAATATATCACACTTATGAAATGGATTTTTTATCTTGAGACTTCAACCTCACCATATAGAACTGCTTCTATTGTGGTAAGGCCCTTTCTAGTTATTCTATTGTTTATTATTATTGATCCTAACCGCTATGGTCTTTTCCTTAAATTACTAATATTATGATTATAACAACAAAAAAGGCAAAAGTTGTCATCTAAGATATTGCCGATGTAGGCAATTATTATAACTACTTATATATTTTTTTAAGTGAGGTCAGTTACTATGTAATTATTCAAAATATACAATTTTTTTAGAGATCAAAACCCAATAAAGGTTATATATTTGTGTTATATTGGATTTGATATTAGGTTGAAAATAGCAAAACTTGTATAATTTTTTAATGTTTTTATTTCTTAGCAACATATTGGAAACAAAATCACAATTGCAAAGGTTTTCTACATAAACCATAATGAATTAGATTACGTATATAATAAAGGTATGGATTTTTTTTGTTCTCAAAAATACCTATTATCTAATACAATATGCATAGTATGTACATATGACTGATAATAATTTTTACCATTCAAATACAGCGTATGTTGTTCTCATAAGAATAACTGCAAATTTAGCGTGAGTTTTGGAATGGTAAATTATATTACAACAAACGTATGTACATAATAGTAATAATAATTAGTTCTTTTTAAATCCTATGTTATGTAATTATGCACTACAATTATCACAAATAAAATCAATTTAATTAACATAATATAAACTTTTTTTTTATATATAAAATACTGCCTATTTTTAATGATTGTGATGTATGTCGTACACAAAATCCTATCATATAAGTCATCTAACAAATTAGAAGAAATACAGGAACAAAAGAATGCGTGATTTTTTTTTTAGCTATTATACGTATAATTTAAAATTTATTAAATAATATAAGAATATATTCCTAATAATATGAATTATGATGACTGAAACTATTATGAAATATATTGTATTCCCGAATAAATATTTTTGTAATCAATATATGTACCAATTGGTATTATAATGAATAAAGATCTCATTACAACATTAACATACCATAAAAAGTTGTTAATGTAAATAATGATTTAAAATAGTAATAAAATATTTTGTTAATTATAATAAACCTAAAAAAAAAAAAAAAAAAAAAAAAAAAAAAAAAAAAAAGACAAAGACAAATACGTAACATTTTTGTATTAAATTGCACGCAGGCTCGGACTGGCCATAAAAGCAAGTCCGTGATAGCGGATGTGGCCCCCCCTGTTTGGAGGTCCCTAAGGCCCTAAAAGGGGCGTAACCAGGGTGTTATGCCCCTTTTGTGGCCCCTAGAGAGGGTGTTGCACCTCTTTCGCGGACAAGGCCCCTTGAGTGCCAGTCCGACCCTGAATTTGACCTTGAATATAAAGTATTACCATAGTGTACTATGGTATTATTACTGAATAAGTAAAACTAAAACCCTGTATTTTTATTTTAATGGATTGTTAAAATTGAAAATCGTCTAATGATGTAATAATTAAAATCGATTTGTTTGGATTATACATAAAAGAAAACGACAAATTATAATAATTTTTTTGTTTTGTTTTTAACAAATTTATTTATTATTTTTAACAGTTGAGTTTTACATCGATGCTTTAAAAAAAAAGTACTACAGTTTTAAGTGTTGTAATAATATAGTATTAAAGCTTTATCATAATAATAAATAATAGTCTTTATTGTTCAATCAAAGAATAGCAGCATATGAATTATACATATAATAATTATAATGTGTGAAACAAAAGGCGCAGTCAGGACAATGAGTCCTATCAACTGAACCGGAAATAAGTGACACTATATGGCATAATCAGAATAAAAATACTATAAAGTAAAAAAAAAAAAAAAAAAAATCGCACTAGTATATAAAGTAAGGGACATGTTAGAGAAATTTACAAAGATTAGATTTTGTTTTCTTATAATTATAATTACTTAAATAAAATAAACGCATTTTTAAAAGTAACATTTGATTAAATCACAACACCATAACACAAATAACTTTTCATTTCGAGAAACAAAGTTATAATAACTGTATATAATTAATTAGGAAAGGTTAATTAACACCATTTCGGTTTGAATTGATAATCAAAGAAATGAGGATGGGAGAAACCAACAAGCGCCTTACCACGATGAGGTCCGTAGTTTGGTGAAAATCTTGATGGCACAGGTTACACAAGATTTTCACCAAGCTACGGACCTCATCGTGGTAAGGCGCTTGTTGGTTTCTCCTATCATCTTTTCTTTGATTATCTAAGTTATTATAATAACTATATAAACTGCATAATTATACCAAATTAGTAATAGAAAATTCAAAACACTAAATTGTCACCAATTTTACTATACCATACTTACTATATGGGTGCTACTAATAGAAAAAAATCACATCATATTCACGAGTAAAATAAATTACGTACTTCATGCTGCATTTATATTACATACGTATAGCAAAAATATTGCTATTTAATTGGAATTGCATATACATATAATTATGCTGTACCAAAAAAACATTTGTTATGCTGTGCCTTATTTATTATTTCAAAAATGTTGTGACATTGCTACGGTAATATATTTCGTAATTTATTTTAGTCAGCCCGTTTATTCTTCTTTTTTATCTTCTAAATCTTTTTGTATAATATGAGATATTCCAAAGAGGAGGTTTGCAATATTGTCTACTTGTTCTGTGTTCACAATTCTCCTTGGAGTTGGGGGTGTTCTTGCTAGTCGTGGTGTGGCGAAGAATATGGATACGTCCCTGTTTGTTGTTGTAAATTTTGTGTTAGTGTTTTGTATATGATACTGTGTATTTTTAATATGGAGTAATAATATAAACGGAACTTTAATTGTAGTGATATCGCTAGCACTTATAGAGGTCACACTTGCATTGGGTCATGCTATCTTTGTGTTGTAAAAGTAACGTGTCAAAAAAAAAAAAAAAGTGTCTTGAAAGGTGCCGCTAGAGATTAGGTTAACCACTTATACACACCACCTTATATTTATTAGCTATTATATTAATTTTTATACTTTGGAATTTTTGTTGGAAATTTAAGAAACAAACAGGGAGATCAAGACGCGAGAGAGAGAGAGAGCATAATTTAACAATAAATTATTTTAAACATAATTATTTGTGAAAATCGAACTATTTATAATTATATAATACTAAAAACTTTATTTTATAAGTTTTTTTACATACATATAGTTAAATTAATGCTTGAGTTCCTCTTGAATAAAAACCAAACATTTATAAAAAAATTATTATAACGTAAAATATTTGAATAATAACAAAATATAAACAATTTTATTGATAAAAAAAAAAAATACTTTGCAGGAAGAAATAAATAATTTAAAACTAGCATTTATTCAATAACAGAATATATTATTTTGTAATCGCACTTATTTGAAATAAAGTTATTATAAGGGGGAAAACAAACTTGACTTAATAACGAAAATTTCCTTTCAATAACACGGAAGAAAAGTGTGTGTGCACAACAGAAAAAAAATCGCATTCAAATTTTTATAAGAGTGCACTGTAGCCTCATTATTCGTTGACGGCAACAGTTGTGTATTGATGTGTAATCAAAACGTGTGCATGATAATTTTGTGTATAATATCTTAGAGTATCGATATATTTAAAATAAATACTACCACTAAATTGTTGGTCTAATACTGATATATAATCGAATACTCTTGTACGTATATTTGTGTATATGTGTGTGAGTGGATATGAAAAACGTGTGCATGTAGTGTATATAAAAAAAAATAATAATGTCATGTTTTTTGCTTCACTTACGATGATTGAGATTTCTTGTCAGCGTCTTCATCTGTAAATATTAAGAAAATATTAAGTTGATATTTATTATAGATAGATAGATAGATAGATAGATTGATAGATAGATAGATAGATAGATAGATAGATAGATAGATAGATAGATAGATAGATAGATAGATAGATAGATAGATAGATAGATAGATAGATAGATAGATAGATAGATAGATAGATAGATAGATAGATAGATAGATAGATAGATAGATAGATAGATAGATAGATAGATAGATAGATAGATAGATAGATAGATAGATAGATAGATAGATACATACAGTAGATACATACATACAGTAGATACATACAGTAGATACATACAGTAGATAGATAGATAGATAGATAGATAGATAGATAGATAGATAGATAGATAGATAGATAGATAGATAGATAGATAGATAGATAGATAGATAGATAGATAGATAGATAGATAGATAGATAGATAGATAGATAGATAGATAGATAGATAGATAGATAGATAGATAGATAGATAGATAGATAGATAGATAGATAGATAGATAGATAGATAGATAGATAGATAGATAGATAGATAGATAGATAGATAGATAGATAGATAGATAGATAGATAGATAGATAGATAGATAATTTTTATTGAGGCCACAAAAGGTAAAAACCCACTGAAGTGGTCCTCTGATCTTTTTGCTGTCAGAGGTTAGTTAATATAGTGCATATTTTTATAATCAATTCAAAACTTCGGTGTGATCATATTTGTTTATATAGATATAAAATAAAAAAATTAAACACAATTACAATAAATCACTGTAATTTTCCTTTATAATATTTTGACTTCCTTTTACTATAAGAAAATGATCTTGCGCCTGCAGTAGTTGTGAGGTATGCAATCTGTTGAACTCGCGTGTATTTCTAGAAGCAATACTTACAGGCGATCTTATACCTCTTAAAGTACTGTACAGCTCGTCCCACAAAAACTGATTCGTTCTTCCATGCTATAGTATGCACTTACGTATCAATTTTTGTGAAAAGAGGTGTATACTTACACACAATTATAGTAATAACTAATAACGTTAATTATATATATATTTAAATATTCATTTATTATTTTATGAACATGACTATTATAATATACATTATATATGCAAGAGGGAAATACAGCTTTGATTGTGTGTTTTTTTGTCCATTAAATCGACAGAAAAATAAACACAGCACACTATTATTTGAAATATTTTCATCGTTCATTAAAAAATAATAATAATTAAAACTTTTAGTATTTTGCTGGCAGCATGCAGTCTAAATATTGAATAAAAAAAAGTTGTACGTACCGTCTTGTGTATTTAAAGACACATTTGAAGCTTCCGGATTCTCACTGTGGATTTAAATATCATAAATAACACAAAAATAATGTTAATAAGATTATACTAATGCAGTAACTCGAGTATTGTTATTTTTAAGCAACTATTTTTTGATATTTTTTTTACATATTTTTTTATTTACATTTTTTACTTTAAATTTTCTTATTTTAAAATTATTAAATTTATTTAGCAAGTTATTTATTTAATTTATTTTTAAATTATGTTTTTAATTACTATGGTTATTATTTTTTATTTAAAACTCTACGTTACGTTGCGTACATTTTTCGTCTAGCCAAGATCCTCACTTGGATCTTGTCGGCTGGTTCGAATACCAATTAAATAATTTTACAGTTGTTTTAGTATTTTAATTAAATAATATTTAAAATTTTAGTATACAACATAATTTTGTAATACATCAATTTATTTATTTCCATATTATTTTTCTTTGACAATCATGATTAATGATTTTTTTTTTTTTTTTTTTAATTTAAAGAAAATTTTTCTTTAGTATAAATTCATTCGTGTTCATTGAGATTCGTCTTCAGTATTTTTATTTAAGTTATTTTTCAATAATTTTTTTTTAATTCTACCCGTTACGCCTGTAAAAACGTATAGTTCTTTACCTGTACCCTGTACAACGACAAAATACTGTTATTTCACTTATTATTTTATTTTATTTTTATTTAGCCCCCCCCCCCCCCCCCCCCATATACAGTAAATATTGTGCAGCAGAAAATTCTAGCTATGAAACTTGCATTCGCAACCATACAATTTTTTTAACCTTATTAAAAGCAGCAGTCATTATAACGATATATTTTTAAAACTAAAATAAAGATTGTGAAAATCTTTCATTATAGTAAAAGTTGCATGGGAAATTTTAAAAAAGTCTTTTTATGAAAAAAAGAAAAATTTACTCCAAAAATTTTCAAGTTTATTTCTTGTATGCAAATAATTATATATATATATAATATATATATATATATATATACATATATATATATATATATATATATATATATATATATATATATATATATATATATATATATATATATATATATATGCTTGAACTAACCTGCAACTATAATTATTTGAATTATTTATTTACTTTTTTATTAATGCATTTATTTAGTTTAGTTTATTAATTGATTTATACATTTATTTATTTGCCTATTTACTAATATTATTATTTTATTCTTGCGAGGAATTTCCAGAAATATCTCTAATATTGACAACTATGTTTAGGTAAATTTGATATTTTTTTCTTACGTATTTTTATTGTTTTTCCCATCTGTGCTCTCTACATCTTCTGGGTTATCATCAGCATCATCCTCACTAAAGAACACATTGAAGTAAAGTAAAAAAAAACAAACAAACAAAAAAACAAGTAAATAAATAATAATAATAATAATTTTGTACTGTAAATAAAAATTAAGACTAAACGACTCGGAGAAAAGAATGTATAAGTAATTTATCCTGTATTTATTTGATATATGTAGCATAACTCTTGATTGTTTTTGGAATTACATAAATAGATAATGAAATAAATAAAGCATTCAATGTTACGTTAATTATTTCCTGAGCTGTATAGCTATCACTTTTTTCTCCTTGTATATGTGTATGTATAAATGCTAATACTAATAATTATGCATCACATTTTAAATATTTCGTATTTTGTAGTTAACGCAATAATTTCACAACCAATACTTTCTGTTGTAAAAAAAAAAAAAAAAAAAAAAAAAATGCAAAAATAACGACCACAAAAATATAAATTAATGCATTAAAAAAAAATCAACCTCTACTTGGAAGATAAAAGATATATTATATAATATCGTTTTTTTTCTCTCTATTGATATTTTCTTGCTTTTTGCTTTTAAAGAAAGTTCATTTATTTCTAAAAAGTGGTTTAAATTCAAACTAAAAGCTCTCAAACATTTTTAGAAAATTAATAAAAATACATGAAACAAAAGTAATTTGTTTTACACTGGTATATAAAATTATTTATTTTCAGTTTGCTATTGCAAAAT
The DNA here is from genome assembly GCA_949318235.1 of Ecdyonurus torrentis. Classification (NCBI taxonomy): domain Eukaryota; kingdom Metazoa; phylum Arthropoda; class Insecta; order Ephemeroptera; family Heptageniidae; genus Ecdyonurus; species Ecdyonurus torrentis. The sequence continues at coordinate 4,817,425 of OX439137.1, read as the reverse complement.
TAATTTTAAATTGTATCCTAAATGATTATAATAATAATAACTTACCCTTCTTCTTCTTCTTCGCCGTTTTCTCCGTCTGTTTTACGATTTAAATTTCTAACAGTGTCAGAAATAGCAGTTATTATGGGTTGACCATTTTCATCTAATTCAGGTACAGCCGATCCACCACGTTTTGGTTTCTTTTTCAAAAATCTAACTGAAGCTCGTAATGCTGACATTGATGTCACATTTTCTTCAGTTTCTTCAGTAATAACTTCTTCAGTATTTTCAACATTATTTTTACCTGGAGATTTTTTCCTTAAAAATCTTGAAGCTGCTCTAAGTGATGAAAATGATGATTTACTTCCTGAAATTGATTCTTCAGTATCATTTTCTTCAGGATTTTCTTCAGGATTTTCTTCAAGATTTTCTTCAGAATTATTATTTACAGATTTTCCTGAATTACTTTTACTTTTTCTAAATCTTGTAGCTGCTCTTAATGCACCAAATGAAGTTCCTGAAGATTTTTCTTCAGCCATTTCATTTTCATCTTCTTCAATATTTTCAGGATTATTTCCACTAGTATTATTATTACGATTTTTCCTAAATCTAGAAGCAGCTCGTAAAGAACCGAATGAAATTTTAGACCCAGTTTCAGAAACATTATCAGGTACATCATCAACATTTTCTTCAGTAGCTTCTTCAGCATTTCCTGCAGAATTTTTATTAGCTGATTTTTTCTTTGAAAATCTTGTAGCAGCTCTTAAAGCTCCAAATGAAGTTCCTGAACCTGATTCTTGTTGTTCTAAATTCTCCTGATTTTCTGATGTAACTGAATTACGACTACTTCTAAATCTTGATGCAGCTCTAATAGCACCAAATGATGTACTTGAACCTTGAATACTAATTTCAGGATTTTGAGCTGAATTAACAGCAAATGACATATCAGATTGCATAGAATCTGTTTCAGGATCGTAATTTCCACCAGTAGTATTATTACGTCCATTTAAGAATTTTGATGCTGCACTAACACCTGCAAATGAATTCATTGATCCTGATTCATAATCACTTTCTGGTATACCAGGTACATTATCTGGATTACGTCGGTTTATAAGTCTTGATGCGGATGTAATAGAGATTAAAGATCCTTGTAAAGATGATGGTCCAGGTGTTACGACTCCGTGTGCTGGGAATAACTGACGATATTGTTCACGTAGTAATTCCTCACCAGATAATTCAAAACCACTTGCACGTACTGGATCTGCAGCATCTAACTCTTCTTCTAGTACCTCCATGTTAGCCTGAGGAAAGTAAATTAAAAATTTATCAATAAATTGATTCAAAATATGTTATGATTGAAAAAATAACGTACGTTCGAAACCTAATATTTCTCCTTTTTTTTTTAATTACAATGTCAATTATTTTGTGTATTGATTGTTTATTTATATATTTAGAAATAAAAGAGAAACGCGACGCTTTTATTTTACTCCAAAATCAAAATACGCACCTCAAACGTAATTATAATTTGGGGGGGGGGGGGGGGGGGGGATATAAAGTAATGCATCGAGATGAAAAATGCATCCAGATGAAAAATATATTATATACTGTATAATATATAGTTAATTAAATTTTATTCGTAATAATACAGTATGAATTTTCTTTACAAATTTAAAACAATCAAAATTTCCTAATAAAATTGTAATATCGAATAAATTACAAAAATTATTTTCCCTTCTTGTACAGGACAAGAACAGGGTGTTTTGTACACACGATCGCAATTATATGTTGAACCAAACAAATTCAGCGCGAGTAGTTTTCCTCATAAGAATAACAATGCCTATATTAGCGCGAGATGGTAAAATATATTATCTCAATCGTGTCGTGTGTACTGTACAGTATATATTATAATATGGTGCATTTGTAATATAAACTAGACAAACTACTATACAGAGTGTCTTGTACTAAACAGGGTGTCATATACTCACCGCTATGTCGGCTTCTCCCTCATCCTCGCTGTGTGTCTCCGCTGCTTCTGGACCAAAATCTCCTCGATGTAGACGTAAGATGTGTTCTAATTGTCTACTTAACTCACCCTCGCTTTGCTGAAATAATTTTTTTTATATATGTTTATATTTCCAACGATACACGTATTTTATTATTATTTAATTTTGTACTTTTTTAATTTCATACTTCTCCAAATAAACATTTTTCTTACCTTAAGATAAAACAGTAACAGTCTCTCCAATCCCATATGTTTAGCCTGTTGATTGATAAGCGGCTCTGATAGCAGACTGTAGAGAGCACCATTGACGTAAGGTAGTACCTGAGGTGGTGCCACCCCTAACATATCTGACAGTAACTTTAGAGCGCGACCAGATAAAGGTACACATCTGGAAAAATGAGAAAATGCGATTCTAGAGGAGACGGCGTTGAAGCAATTTTTTTTTTAATAATTGTGTGTGTGAAATAGGGGGCGCTAGACTGCGGTGTATAATTATACATATGAATTTTTTTACACTTTTTTTTAACTTGAGTTTTGTATGTCTACATTTATAAACATAGTAAGCATATTTAAATAAATACAGAGTACTTAAAACAATTATTAATCATGAGATAGTATACAACACGTTCTTGTGCTCTAAAAATTTAGCGGAATAAATGAAAAAATTGTGATATTTTTCTTTTTCTTTTTTTTCCAGTTTATAAAAATACTAATAAACGATACTATGATGCTTTTATCTTATATATCAGTGAAGCTAAATGTAGTTGTGACTGCAATGCAAGAGGCTTTATTTCAATGCATGTTTCTGGTCATTTTAAATTTAAAATTTAATTTCCTCTCTTAATTATATGAAAGATTTAATTGAAAAAAATCAATATTATAACGACTAGATATTATGTGAACATAAAATGATTTAATTACGATTAATAGTGAATTTACATTAAGGTCTAGCGCCCCTTGGTACGGCTCACTCACCGTTGCTTAGCCCTGGAATGTAGACATAAGTTCATCAACAAAGCTGTTGCATATTCAAGTGTATAGGTTGGTGCATCGGGGGTTAATTGGTCCAAACATGTTTCCAATTTAGGAATCAACCATTCTACCATGTCAGCATCGATCATAGCTTCACGTTGAGCTCGTCTGTAACGAGAGAAGTTTAAATTAGTCAATGTTTCTTACTGGTGATTAAAAAGTATAATGTCTAGTATTATTCGTAGCTCATTTATTTATTTATTAGAGCTCATTTAATTTTTTCCGGAAAAGGTGTGCACTGTACGAAAAAAAAACACATAATAATTATGCTACGTAAAAATGCTGAAAATTGTTTGCATACCAACGTAATTTGAGCTATTGTAAAGTGATTATAATATACATATAACAATTTTTAAAAGATATGTTCATAAAAATTACTTATTATAAGAAAATAGCAACATCTGTGCTCTAATATATATTTATTGTTCAATGCAGCATAAATTACATAAATTTATTTTTACGTGTGGTTTCCGATGAATGGATAAATTGTGGGCTCGATCGGCATAAAGCAAAATAAAACATAAGAAATAAAAATTCAACATTCGCCTATTTTTGCCAATTTTTGCATAGCATGTTATGCCAGGGGTAATATATACTAAATACTCTAAATAGACTTTTCGTTCTTACATATAAATAGAGACATAAATGTTCGATAAATACCTGAGACTAAGTTTCTGAAGTAATGCAAGCAACATATCTGCTGTGACGTCATCAATTCTGACCCCAGGTTTCGTCCCAGTTAAACATGAAGCAACCAGGGCCACCACTTGATCAGGTTGTGAACTCAGGTAGTCTCTACCTGTACGTAGAGACGCCAGAGCGTTGCCTAATCTGGCTACACCCTAGAAAAATAAAGGAATTATACAGCCTGGTGAAAATAAGATTATAGATTCTTACAATCGGATGCACCCCTTTTTCTCAGATAATTTTCTCCAGATAAACACCAAAATTTTATAGGTGAACAATGTAATATTGAAGTTAATACGTGTTAAATTTTATAACTTGATTAAAATCCAAGAAAAGGAGGTGCTTCCAGTTCAAATATGTTCTTAGCTCGTTTTGGCAATGCTTTAGAAATTAGATTTTATAACGTAAAATATGTATCTTGAATTGAATAGAGAAGCCAGTAATGGAAATCAGCAGATCATATAAACTGTACTTTTTTCTCCCCACAATGATAGCTTGAACTAGGAGAAACCCATACATAAAAGTTACAAATTTCACCATGCAAAGTAAAATTATTTATTTTATTAGAATTGGGAACTCTAATTAAGCTATAGATTTTTAAAGTGGTGTAAAATATATTATAAATTGATTATATACCTGTTGTAAAGGATGTGGAGTATCTTCTGGTAAATGCAGTAACGAAAGAAGTTGAAAACCACCCTTTAGTCCTAGCAAATCATGACGTACAATCATAGAAACCATGTGCTCACGTTCTTCCAGGCTCGTCTTGGTTATACGCTGAAAATACAGAGAATTGTGAAATATATGTTAAAAAAGGTATATCAGGAATATATGATTTGGCGTATGGTTTATATCGATTTTAATTCATAACTTGTATTGACGATCCCGCAAACAAATGCCCTAATTTACAATGTCAAAAACACTTTGCGAATTAAAAAATATTTAGCTGACAAACACTTTGAAATTCAAGTCTCAGCCCAACTGCACCTAATAGTAGGCATCATCGTCCGACCTTTAACCTTTGCTCCTCAGTGTCTGCCGTCCAGTGAGACCATGCACTTCGTACAACACTGCCTTTGTACCCAGCAAGGCATTAGCGTGTCGACCTTACTAATGCCAGGCTGGAACCTTGCTTGTTAGCAAGTGCGCCAGTTTGTATACCAAGTGATAGTAGCACTGGAGAGACCAGGACATGACATCCTGGTACCGGGTGAAGTGCACGTTCTCACTTTAGGGACGTCAACCTTCCATGACAACGTGCACATACTTGATCAGCAATGAGTATAACATCGACAACATTATTTATGCACAATTTCTTTAGTAGCAATATGAAAAATAGTAATAAATGTAATAAAAATAATAGTAAATATTTTAATAAATTTAGACGCTTCTTAAAGCTATTCAAACGATTATTTCAAATTTATAGATCATTTAACTAATCTTACCCATCGAATGGCTTGCATAAGAAGCAATCTAGTCTTATTATTCTCGGGAGAAGCGAGGTGCGCTTTAACTTTGCGTATATCCACCTCGAAATCAGAACCTCGAATTCCAACTAGAGAGCGACGTAGCATAGACTCAGGACTTGTCTGTGAAATTTAAATCAGAAGTATATACAGTATTTTTTTTAATTACCTTGAGTATTGAGTATGCACAAGGCTTCCTAAATAAGACAGGCAGTGCACACAGCATGTATATATATATATATATATATATATATATATATATATATATATATATATATATATATATATATATATATATTTGGTAGTTCATCAAGTTTGTTTCGTCCATAAGAATAACATTGAAATTTGAAAGTACATTTAGACTTTTCCAATTATCCCAAAAATAGCAAACTATAAAACAAATAACATAGCCATGTTACTTACTTTTTAAGCAATAATTTATTTCAATTTTTAAAGTTACGAAATTATTAAGTGAATTTGAATCAAGATACGCCGCGCCAAAAGTATTTTTTTATTATATATAATAAAGACAGTTTTTTCTTTGGTCTTTAAAGACAAAAGAAAACTGTCGTAAACAGTGCGATAAAATATTATATGTATACTTTAGAATTAAAGAAATTAAAAAATATTTGTATTTTTTATACATCTAATTCGTTTTGAAGATAAATTAAAAAACTACAACAGCCTCTAATTTGTAATGCATTTCTTATGAAGTAAAAAAGATTACCAAACTTTTATTTTTCTTTGTGATAGTGTATTACACATTTGTTTTTGCACCATATCTTACCCTTTGTTGTTCTCTGTTAACAGGAAAGAGCTCAGGGTAGATCAAGGTACAATTTCTCAATGTATTTGACAAGTCTAAACTTTCTCCCCTCACCGCACTCTCCAAAGCAGTGGTTAATTCGCCTGTTACCGCTGTCAAAAACAACGATAAACTTTTAATATACATACATGGTTTAAACATTATATGAAAATTAATTTGCATCAGAATGTAGGTAGTACACTTATGCACTAAAGTTTAAGGTGGAAAATCAGGTACTGCGGGATTTGACTAAAAAAATTGTAAAAAAGAAAAATCTGAAATTTTCACAGTGATACATTAGGATATGATATCTTTAAAAATGTAACAAAATTGGAAGGTCAGACCATGCTATATTTTAAATTATGATTTTTTGAAGTTTTAGTCCCATAAGAGCCCATGTTAATTTCAATAATTATTTTCTCTCTTATCTGATGGTCAAAGGTTCTGAAATTTTTATTATACGTAGCTTTTACAATTAAAGGAGTAGAACACCTTGAACCAAAAAGTTGCGTAATATCCTAACAAACCTAAAAATCAACGTTGATTTGGCCGGAGTCATTGGTTTCTAATTTATTTTCCATTCACAAAATGCCGCTGCCGGTCACTGACGTCACAGCTCGCCTGGTCCACGCGCCAGTAAACCGGGCGAGCTGTGACGTCAGTGACCGGCAGCTGCATTTTATGAATGGAAAATAAATTAGAAATCAATGACTCCAGCCAAATCAACGTTGATTTTCATGTTTGTTAGGATATTACGCAACTTTTTTGTTCAAGGTGTTCTACGCCTTTAACTTTCAAATGGCTTCATAAACTTTCAAAGTTTTTTCATAAAATTTTGAGATACAAGCCATCTATATACAACCCTTAAGCTATTCACTATCATTTTTAATTGTAATGATTGATTGTGTGTTAATATATTGATTTGTTTGTTGTATACAGGAGGAACGAGGTAGGCTGATGCGACGAAACATCGTAAGATACGTGATGCTCACATACGTCACTACCTTGCAGCAAGTCAGTCTTAGGGTGAAGAGGAGATTTCCAATCTTGACGCTGGTTGGTGAGTACCAAGATATATCCCTATTCCCACTAATCTAACCATCGACCAATATAACTAAAAAAAATATAATGTAAAATAACCTTCGCAGATTCTGATATTGATTTCTGTTTATTGATGAATAAAACAAAAGAAAAAGAAAAGGATGAAAGAAGTAAATATTTTGAATTTTGAACCTCTGAAAAGACTTCGTATTTGACTTACTGACAAGTGAAAAGCAAACTCGTTATACTAGCACACATACATTGTTTTGGAACTTTTTTTTTTTTTTTTTTTTTTTTTAAATTTTAGCATAAGTTTGTATTGCCTTCAATAGCATGGGTACCAAATGTCAAATCGATTTGTCCATCAGTTATGTGGAAAAAAATAGCATGGGAAACATGAAATACCTTATGCTCACTATGCTATTTTTTTCCACATAAGCGATGGTCCATCGATTTGACATTTGGTATACAACTACATATTATGCTATACATACATATATGAAGGCAATAACAAATTTACACTGCATATTTAATATATATATATATATATATATATAAATCGAGTAAAAAAAAAAGTTTCACCACGTCTGAGGATAATCCTTAAACAATTCTTACCTAGCAGTCGTTGATAATCATGTAGTAGTTGCTTATGTTTTCTTCTTATCTGCTTATGAGAGTCACTGCAAGTCATTTGCATAAGTCTGGGTTTATTGTGAGGCTTTGTATATCGCTTCAGAAACACCTTGATGTTGGATTCTAGCTCACTACTCCACGTATCCTGAAATTCAAATTCAAATTGTTATTATAATTCAACAATATATATCAGCTAATTTTTATTTTTTAAAGTTTTTCAACTTTTAAGTATATATTGACGGCATAGACCACATTAAACAACATGCGCTTTTTAATAACTAGCGTACACAATGATTGCTTATATGTTTACTCAAAATACGAAAAAGGAAGTGGCCGGAAGAGGAAACCACGTGACGGTACAAGTGGGAGAAAAGTTGGTGCCAGCAGCAAGCTAGGCCTGAGCTACCTCCCACTTTTACCGTCACGTGGTTTCCTTTTCCGGCACTTCCTTTTCCGCATTTTAGGTAAACATAAGCAATCAATATGTTGTGATAATATATTTTACTATTTAAGGCGGGAAATCAGCTACTGCGGGATTTGACTAAAAATTTGTAACAGAAATCTGACAGAAAAATCTGAACTTTTGTACAGTGATACATTAGGATTAGGTATCTTCAAAAATGTAAAAATTTTGGGGGGTCACCATGCTAGATTTTTAATTATGCTTTTTTGAAGTTTTAGTCCCATAAGAGCCCATGTTAATTTCAATAATTAATTTCTCTCTTATCTGATAGTCACGGGTTCTGAAAATTTTACCATTGCAAATGACATCATAAAATTTGGAAGTTTTCTTTTTAGATTTTGAGACAGAAGCCATCTATATACAACCCTTAAATTTAGTGCATCATATTTTTCTCATAAAAATTACATTAAATATTTAGAACAAGCTCTTGAGTTGTAAAATATATTATCAGAAATGTGTGTATACAACAAAAAATCAATTGTTTTTAATTACAGTGCAATGAAAACTCTTTATGTTGCACTTATGATTATAGTAATGGAGTAGGTGACCGGGTGATATCTCATCTCACAAACTGAATGATCGCGATATATAAAATTAACGTAAAGTAAAAATGAAAAGCTACTTAACAGTTAAGTTATGCCAAGCACACGCAAACACAAACAAATATTGAAATTCTTCTTCTTTAAACATAACATGTAAATGTGAAAATTCAAAATTTTAGCACCAACTTTTAAGTCAAATTAGAAACTTTTTTTATATTAAAAATATCATTAGAACTTTTTTTTTTAGAACAAAAAACATTTTTTAAATTTTATTTGAAAATTATTTTTGCTAGATATAAATAACGCAAACAAAAATATTTAGTATAGTTTCTCTTTTGACTATTTCCGCTCCAAGTCTCTTCGTTAACTTACTTTGTAAAGATGTGAGAAAGATTGATGTGTCTGAGGATTAGTGATGTATGGCAAAGCGTAATATTGAAGCATCTCATTGTGGTTTGTCAAGATAGGTTTGCGAGAGATGAAAGACTTTAAGGCCTCCATGCCGTTCTCCGTGTTCTCCACAGCGTATTTCACGTGGCTTAAGAATAACAATCGCCAAGCATCAGGGTCTGTAGAGTGTGCTGTACAAGGTACCTTATCATCCCATAGCTGTTAACAATAATATAAAATTTAAAAATAATAATAAAAAGGCTGTTTTCATTAAAAAAAAAATGTAATAATAATATTTTAAACACGTTAAATTTTGTCTAGTATCATTCTTTTAAAATTTGCAGGCATTATTTTTCTTTTAAAACGCTATGTACAAGAAAAAATGGTTCTGGTATATTAAAAGCAGAAAAAGTAAGGGAAGTAATTGAATATACCATCTGGATTGATATGGAGGCTTCATTAATAACATCAATATTTGTTATTACATTTTATATAAAAAAAAAAAATAATAATATTTTGTAAGTATGTTGTATTAAATTTATAAATCAAAAAATGTATTTTCAATTTATGAATAATTGCTGTGAATAAAATCACCTGTAAAAACTTATAATAAGGTATTGAAGGATGCAACATATCCACTTTTAAAGTTGCACGTTATAAAAGGTTGATTTTTCCAAAATAAAATAAAATTAATAATACATTCAGTTATGATAAAATAAAATAAATATGCTATACGATCAAATGGTGGGGGATTCTTATTTTTTATCATAGTGTTCGGCAACTTTTTTTTTTTTTTTTTTTTTTTTTTTTTGCTTTAAACTACGAAAAAATTGACGGTAACTTCACGTTTTTTTAAATGGAATTACACATTTTTGTAGCAAGGACACAGAGGGTTTACAAACATCATTAATAATTATACGCTGAAAAAAAAATAAATGCGTAATAATTATACCTGCCCTTTTAGCAATATCTCTTCTAGTTTTTACTTTGAAAGATTTTTATGCTATGCACATCAGACATACATAGCATATCATAATTGTTTATGCCATTCCACAGTAACAAAATTTATGCTATATATGGCATAAATTGCGTTAATTACTTTTATACGTGTTGTAATTTAGTTCTATTCAGAACAATTCTTATGTCATCATAGTTAGAGCCCCTGGGAGTATAGGCAACAAGCGTGTCGTATAGGACGTAAAAATAGTATACTTTACAGGGGCTCTTGCTTAAACAAACGGAAAAGTTGTTTAATTGCTAAAGAATATAAGAGTAAAGTACACGGTAAACATAAATTTAGTAATTTATGCTTCAGAGAATAATAAATATACTACATAGCATAAATATTACTTTTCCGAAATTAATAATAATAATGCTGCATTATTCAGTATGTTGCATTATGCTACTTGCAATACAACACTGAAATAATAATGAATCTAACTTATGCTGCATTTATATAGTATATATAGTATTATAGTATTTAAATATTGCTAAATTGTAATAGCATAAATAATTATGCTCTACAACATAATATTTATACTATAATATGCTAAAATAAATCAATATTGCTTAAAAATGAACTAAAATAATTATTACGTATTTATTTTTATTCGTGTATAACATAATAAATATTCTAGAATAAATCAATATTGCTCAATAATGAGCTAGCATCATTATTATTATTTATTTTATTTTTTGTATTATTTATATTTATTTGTATTACTAATAAATATTGCTAAAATTGAGCTATAGCTTGTTCTTTTATTGTAGCATTTATCAGGTAGGCATCTCCGTAAGCAAATATGCATATTTATTCATGTATTTACTCTAAAATAGAAGAAAATCTTACAATACTTATTATGCATAAATATTAGATACGTATCTTTTGTCATTTGAATAAAATTACATGGTTTAAAGCAATATTTAAGCGTTAAAAATGAGCCAATAAGAATATTTAATAGTCATGTTTAAAATTTCCATATGAAAATACTATTATTTTCGTGAGACATAAGAAATGACACTGAACTTTAAAAATTTCAAAGTGCGCATCGTCGCATGCAAGTAAAATACTAATATATATATATTTTATAAAACCATGAAATTTATAATGTAGGTCATATTGATTTATATTCTCACCTTACTGATTAGCAATTCAAGGTGAAGTCTTTATGATTAATATTAAATCAATAATTCTTATTTCTTTATAACTAAAATGTATATATTTTTATATAAATATCATTTACATATCATAACCTTCATCAGTATAACATTGAAAATAGAAAAATATTTTTATATCATTATTTAAAGTAATAAACTATAACTATAAAGTATAACTATACTATAAAGTATAACTTAAAAATATTAAATGGAACGTTTTAGCACTGCAGAACTTTTGAAAGTATGATTTTGTTCTCTCTCTCTCTCTCTCTCTCTCTCTGCTTTTTTTTCATAAGAATATACTTTGCATAATCAGGACACACCATTACCAAAAGTTAACACAAGCATCACAAGTAAAGGTCATATTTAATTTTATGTTAATTTTGTCTGGTACGCAATATGAAAATTATAAACAAGAACCAAATTTTAATATAATATTAATATTACTGTGTTTCAAGGAACTTACTGGTTAACACGGGAAAGATGCGGTGTCGGAAAGGTGATATATATATATATATATATAAATATATATATATATATATATATATATATATATATATATATATATATATATATATATATATATATATATATATATATATTGCGATTGGATTTAATACACTATGTAATATAAGAATAAAAACAATACATTTCATTTTTATATTAAAAAAATTATGTTGTTTACTATTAATTATTATTTTATTGGGTTAGCATACTAAAAATAACTATAATTATTTTATCGGTATTTCCACAAGCCGACAAGATCTTGGTTGGACGGAAAATGTACTTAAAATGTAAGGTATATATAAAAAACAGAAAAAGAAAGAGCTCCCAATTAATATTCTATATATTGTGGAACCTTGTTTGTATTTTATTTATAGAAAAAAAACTTTTATTGACCAAATAACATAAAAGTTGCAACAAGCATGCAAAAATATAGTAAATTTTATGTAATTTATGCTACATTTATGTGACAATAGCATAATTTTTAATAAATTATAACAATATACAAATAATTATTGTTTATAAAATAATATTTATATATATTATATTTATAAAAATAAATATAATTATTTAATAATATATTTATTTAAATAACATACGAAATTTTTAAGTATAGCATAAATTATGCTGTATTGAAAAAATTGTGCTAAAGATTGCCTAGCATAATTATTACGTATTTATTTTCGTCTGTGTGATTTTGTCATTAGAAATATATTAAATTATATATTATTTTCACTAACCTTGACAAAAGCATTGAAATCATTGCTTGCAAACGCTCCTCGTATAGCATGAGAATCCTCTTTACTGATGGATGTTTCAATCTTGTCCGAACTCGGACATTCAAGACTGTTCTCCTTACATTCATTATAAAGTTGTTCAGAACTCTTGTTCAAACCCTTGTACACTAGAAACTGAACAATCAGAGTTTTTTTTTCATTAATAATTATAAATAATTTCTTATAAAAATCACTATTAAGTACAGATCACTAGTGCAATATTTTATTTTGTCCCCGTAATTTTTTGATATGTAAAATTATTACATTTAAATACGTATGTTGAGATGACATCTATTATTGCATTTTATTAAAACGTTTCAATAATAAATAATAATTATTTAATACTACTTTTAACTTATCTATATATTTTATCAATAAATGAATTTTTACTATTTTTAGTACTTTTTATTTAATAATATCTACATTTCATAAAATTCATGCATGCATGATAATATTACGCAATAAAAAAAAATCAATTTTGCGTGTCTAGATCAGTGGTTATATAGATTATAGACGATATCACGAGGATTATACCTCTACATTTTCTTAATATACAATTGTATGTAATAAAAATAAAATTCTTGTATTAAATATAATATGCACATCTACATTGCAATTTTAAGTTGGGAAAGAAAACAGGAAGTTTTTAATGTAACGTAAATTTAAAAAAAAAAAAAAAAAAAAAAAAAAAAAAAATTGTTTTACTTCCAAACAAACTTCCAAACTTACTCATCAAAATAATTACAAATGTTCTCTTTTAATTTAACTTTAAAGTAAACTAAATAAAAATATTACAAACTCATTTTTTCTATTTATTAGGTAATATAGCAAAATGTTACTAAAATATTAACTCATACCAAAATACACAACATAAATATTGATTTTATGAATAATAATATTCTGTCATAAAAATTAAAATAATGAATAAATTTGATATATAAAACAATAATTAAATCACCTTATATAGAAATCAATATTGTGAATCTTGATTGCAAAAAAAAAAGAAAATAATGCACCTGGTCTTTTAACAACAAAAAAAGTCACAGAGAACGTCGCGAGAATTATATTAATAGAATACTAACCTCTTGAATTAGCGTAAAACATGTTAGTTCATCTAAAAATAAATCATTTGAAGAAACCTCACTTTTTGGCTCCGATCTGGAAAAAAAATTCATAAAAAATCATAATAAAAGTTAGATAATATAAAAGTTCATTGTACTCACTGTGTATTTTCTGATTGCTCTTTCACCATTTTTTTTATTTCACGTTACGTTGCGTGTGACAGTACTGCGTTCATTTATATATTTTCAAGTTTGGAATGCGGGTTGGGGGCGTAGTTGAACACGCACAGATTTTAATGATTATTTTGCAGCTATTTTATAATTCAATTAACTAAAATTTTAAAATATTATATAGAAATACAGTAAATATTTAATATTATTTGAAAGTATTGTATACTAATTAACAGTATATTTACAGGTGAAGTGTTAAAATAATACTGCTTAAATGTTTCTAGCTTTAAATTTAAGAAGTGATTGCAGTAGAAATTTTGTTTTTATGTTTCCCCACGAGAGTTCGTATTTTTCTTGACTATCCACGCTATCTAGTGGTTGTTTTATAAATTTATCTTTGCCGGTTACCTTTTACCTTTGACGTTTCAAAATTTTGGAATTGTATTTTTAAATATGTATAAGGTGTATGCGCATGACGTCATACTAAATGCGCTTCGACGCCATACTGGAACAATGAAAAACATTTGCACAGCATATAGGACAAATGTGGATTTTGGCTATTTTCTTTGGAAAATTAGTTTTCTTTTATTATTATATTTTTTTTCTCGCATACTTGAAACCCTATTTTAACCTGTTATAAACAGCATAATAAATGCTCACAAAGATATTGATAAGTATTTTAGGAAATTTGAAATTTGTGTCATCTTTCCATACCGACCCATGTTATTTGGTACTCACATATGGCGTCGAATTTATATGAATGTAATCTCCTTGTATACAGAAAAATAGAGTTTGAAAATATATTAACAATAAATACAATGTACGCCAAGAGCTGTAAAACTGTTATCCACTTAAATGGTATTGTTCAATAGTTTTAATTACTTTTTTTTTTTTTTTTTTGCTTAGAAATATGATATGGTTACTAATGAAATTTGAGATTTTTAAATTAATATAATGTGTTTTCTCAAAAATATACGTATAAATCTTAAAAATTAAATATCTTACCACACTTTATACGTACCTCTTAATTTTTATTGCACGTATCGAAAAAAATTGCCGCGTTAACAAAACTTAAAGTAATAGTAGTAGTATTAGTAGCAGTAGTCTTTTTTTATTATTTTTTTTTTCATGTGTTTTGCTTTGAATATTTTTAATACAGTGAGGTTTGAATATTTTGAAACCTCAAAACAGAAATCATAAGTAAAAGTTTATTTACATTGCTACACTACTACTAAAAATATTTAGTAAAATGTTGAAATAAAAATATGAAATAAAGGTAGTAAATTTATTCTTAAAGATTCATAAGCTTACTTATTTTGATGCGAGCATATTATTTTAAAACTCACACGCACGAAAAATAAAAATATGCTCTACGTAAAATAAGTATTTATAAATTGGCGTTATGTAAATCTTTGCAACGTATATTTTAATATTGTAATTAACAATATACATATAATTAAGGGTTGTCTTTAGTTGACTTGTATCTCAAAATCTAAAAAGAAAACCTCTAAATTTTTTCACGTCACCTCAAACTTAATGATAACATCTACCCATGATAAAATTTTCAATACCCGTAACCATCAGATAAGAGAGAAAATAATTTCTGAAATTTATTAAAATTAACATGGCTTCTTATTATATAGGACGAAAACTTCAAAAAAATCATAATTCAAAATCTAGCATAGTGACCACCCAAAATTTTTACATATTAAATACGATTTCCCGTGCTATGTTTATGGGGCTTACCAACATAATGATACGGCCCCTTTGCCTAATGTATCACCATGCAAAATTTCAGATTTTTCCTTCTTTATACGATTTTTTAGTCAAATCCCGTAGTAGCTGCTTTCCCGCCTTAATACACATTATTCATAGTATTACGGATTGTTGTTGAAATTCTCAATAGCTCATTATCAGCAAAATTATATATTCATTACAAAAACCATGCTATATTGAGTATCAATTTTTGTATAAATACAATAATTGATATTAAATAAATCATGAATTTTGTTTCTATAAATATATATTGCTAATATTGAGCTAGCAAAATCATTACTTACATATTTTATTCAATTAGTACTACATTATTTTTTGTCAATTTTGCAAGCATACTTATATATATATATAAATATATATATATATATATATATATATATATATATATATATATATTTATACAAGCTCGTTCTATAAACTACACACAAATATTGAGCCAGCTTCGAAAATGTTCCTTTGTTAAAAACAGCTGGTTATGACGTCGTTACCTGTTTAATACATTTATACATATGGTTGATCATTGTTATTTCTTCTTTTAGAACTTTGAACTTAGTAATTATGAAAGAAACTTTCCAAAAGAATTTCCAGTCTCAATATGTGACTCACTTTTATTGGCTCAAAAAGCAAGATCAACCAATGAATGTGTCTTATTTTGTTGGTCAGCCACTCACTGTTATTGAGATTCACTTTACTTTACAGAACAAGCTAATGTATAATATATACATATATATATATATATATATATATATATTATATTATATTATATTATATTATATTAAAATTAGAGTTACTTTTAAAATTTATGTTTTATTATATTCTTTATTATAATAATTTTTTACTTATTTTATTAGTAAATAATTGAAAAGAAAGCTTCTTTTTCTTTGCTGGTTGTCAGTAAAATAGCATAGTAAAATAAAATTTTAAGAGTGGAAATCAGAATAAAATTCATTTAAAATTTATACAGTTTTTTCTTTATTCAATGGTTTTCGATTTACTTTTTTTGTCTTTTAAAAATGTGTCTTCCTTGCAATCCACATAATGACTATAGTACAATACGTGGTTTTTAAATTATTTAAAACATAAAATCAATTTTCTTGCAACGTAACAAAAAAAAAAAATAATAAAAAAAATCAATATTTCCACAGGTGTATTTCAATATTAATAATAATAAAATAGTCGTGCGAGAACTGGGAGAAAATATATAAGATAAAAATCAATTTTATGGATTTATTGGATTTCTCGCGATATAATATGCATGGTGGTGGAGATACAAGAGAGAGAGAGAGAGAGAGAGAGAGAGAGAGAGAGAGAGAGAGAGAGAGAGTAAGGTGGAGAATATATATTTTCATGGTAGAGTAACTTTGCTTACAGAGTTGCATACTTTACAGGCGCTAGTGTATAGCGCCCAAATATTGAACTATAAATTTCCCCTTTTTCATCATATTACAAAATAACGAAAACAAATGGGAGTAATTTTATTGCATTATTCTAAAAGAAGGCATGGTCCTGAATCGATAGATATGTAAATTTCTAATTTTTTAGGTCATTAAGTATTTGTATTTAATATTTTATTGTGGTGAAATGACATCACGGTCGGTAACTTTTTCCTATGCTCACATGCTACCCGTGACGTCATTTATAGCCATAAAAAATTAAATAAAAGACTTAATTAACTCAAAAATAAGACATTTACAAGACAATCGTTACAGGACAATGTCCATCTTTAGAATATAAAATAAAATTACCAATTTTTTTCTTTTTTATTACGTAATAATTACGAAACACGCAATTTAAATAAAGTTTCAGTACCAAAACATATACTTCTATTATTTTTTGTAAGTCCTTGTTATGTTTTATATCCCTTTCTTATTATTAAAAATGTAACCTGACTTTCAAATTTACTTAAATTTTTAATCCAAGAAGAATAGTATAATATTGTATCCTTTTTTTGATAATTTGTAGCATAATTGATGATATTGATGTGCTAGTAATGTACACCTCCCACTCTAATTTGTCTTAGTTTAGTAATAGTGAAATAGATGTTATATGACTAATTTCTATGTAATATATTATCTGAAAAAGCCATCCTGTATGCACTTATCCGACAGGCATAATTAGAGCCTTAAAAGTAGGCATTTCTTTATGCACGTATGAAAAACATGTTGCATAACCAACAAATTTCACAGGCGCACTCACAAGTTTTTATCTTTAAAGATTAATTTTTAAAATATTAAAATAATAATAACTAACATTAAAATATACTTGTAAAAAAATCTGAATGAAAAAAAAAAACTACTTAAAATTTTATTCCAAACTCCAAACGTATATACGGTTAGAATTATGACTTCTTTTTTTTTTCCATAATTTTTAAATGGACAAAATCACACAAAGTAAATAATAGTATGCACATGAATCCTGTAATATTAATCTGTATTGTTAATATGAATCTGGAACAAGAAGTATTGATATACTACAATTTATCTAAGCTTAATCTAGGTAAAGTCATGACAGAACTTTATAGTTGTATGTTTTATCTGCATCATCAAATGTTATTAAAGTATATCAATACCTGTTTAAGGCGAATGTTTACCATTTACAATTGAAATGTATGTGGTAATAATATTTTTTTATGTAACTGTAATAACAAAATACGAAATATTATGAAGCTTACTCCATAGTTTAAAAATTGCGCTTTATGTATAAATATCGATCGCGTATATAACAGGAGTATGGTTACCTTAGTATATTCTCCTCTGTAGAGAGAAAGAGAGAGAGTGAGAGAGAGCAAGGGGGTAGTATTTACCCCGCAGACGCAGTAGAAGTAACAAGGTGTAGAACGAGAGAGGAAGAGAAGCAGTCTATGTTTGAGTGAGAGATAGAGAGAAAGAGAGAGCGATAGAGAGAGAGAGAGAGAGAGAGAGAAAGAAAGACAAATGTTAAAATCAACATGGTTGTGTATTATTGTTATTGTTAATATGAAATATTGAATGTGAATATGATGGAGATTACAAATAAGGAGATAAATCTCCAACCAACATCAACTACCTCCCCTAGTCCCCCTTCAACCCCTACAACAACAACATTTACCAGGTAAACAAAGTAGTTTTTTTGGGGGAGGAGGAGAAAGTCTAAAAATATTGAAGAAAATGTTTTCTTATAATACTTTTACCTAGAATGTTATTTAAAAAAAATTATTATGCATTTGTTATTTATTTATTTATTTATTTATTTATTTATTTATTTATTTATTTACCTATTTATTTATTTATTTATTTATTTATTTATTTATTTATTTATTCATTCATTCATTCATTCATTCATTCATTCATTCATTCATTCATTCATTCATTCATTCATTCATTCATTCATTCATTCATTCATTCATTCATTCATTCATTCATTCATTCATTCATTCATTCATTCATTCATTCATTCATTCATTCATTCATTCATTCATTCATTCATTCATTCATTCATTATTTATTTATTTAACTTCCCTTTAAATCTCTTACTGTTTCCTGTAATTGATTATTACAGCACGTTAATTTTAATTAGCAGTTAACTAAATACTTACAGCTTAATAATAGCTTAGCGTAAAACTAAACGGATTCATGACTTGCATTAGATATTTTTTTTCATTGTTGCAAACTAAATTACAATTGTTTTCTCATAGCCTTTCCATGGAAAAACCGTATTATTTATTACTAAGATTGCAACAATGTAACAAATAATAATGCAGATCACGAATTGAAAACTTGTGTTTCAAAACTTGAATTCTTGCAACTAATTTAATTCGTTTTTTTTTTTCAACAGACGCACTTGCAATTAACGAACTTTTTAAAATAATTTGAAAAATTTGCAATGCATTTCTTATGGAAAAATCGTTTTTACTTACACGTTGTAATGTAACAATTTAAAACATTTCATTGCAAGTGATCCATTAAAAAAATGTATGTACTTTTTTCAATTGGAATTGTTAAGTGAGTTCCATAAGAATGCATGTTATTTTGATCTAATAATTATAACAATTCCAATTAGAAAAAGCTTATATTGCAAACAATGTATAAGGTTAAATTTTGAATGCTAAATTCGTAACAATTAAAAAGTTTCTGCTGTTATTATTAAAAATGTACAAAGTATATTCTTTAAAAAAAAAATCACGTTTTTAAAGGAAGTCAATCAAATATCCGACGATAAATGTAAATATTAAGCTATATTCATTCCTATAGTCCGCACCAGCTATGAACGTTCGATATTTCTTAAAATATCGTTTATTTATACAAAAACTGTAATTTGAAATTGGTGATATCTTTAGTCAATATTGCAAACTAAAATTTTCATGGCTTTAGTTGGGTAATATTTTTAGTATTTTTTAATAGTAATGTAATAACAAAAAAGTATTTAGACTAATATGTCTAAAATAATACGTATAGTGCATGCAATCTAAAAACTTAAAGGAATAGACCAGAAGAAAACGTAAGCATTTATATCACAAAACACTTGATGGGACTTACATAAATAACATTATTTTGTCTCAAAAATCAACAGTAGCTCCTTAGCAGTGATCAGAAAATTTCGATTTATGCAACCCGCACAGCATTTCTTACTAATTTTTGCATGTCTCTGACGTCATAAACATGAATAGTTACTCAAATTACATACTTTACAGTATTTTCACGCTCTCTCGTGGGGCTACATTAACATTCTGGTAAAAATTGTCATCAGTTTTGAAGCTCCCATTTCGTGTTTATTCATTAAAAAGCACATGATGTTTTATGCGGTATATAGCTTTAATTATATTGAAAACCTTGTAAATAGTTTCAAAACCTAAATTGTGAAATTAACGGTTATGACGTCACAAGCGTTCAAATCCTCACCATAAAAATGAATTTTATACAAACGATAGAATCAAAATAAAATAAACGGTAAAGTTCACCGTTGCAAATTGATGTTATTCTAATTACGTTTATAACGTTTGCGACGTCACTAACCTTTTAATCATTAGAATTTTAACACTTACTGACGTCATAATCGTTAATTATTTAGGAGTTAATACATTGCAAAACTGAGAACAATAATATATTCAACACCCATTTTTCACGATGGTTATGTTATAAAACTAACAAATTTAAAATACTAAATTTATTAATTTATATTATACATTTTCTCACTGCATGTATTTAAGCAAAATTTAAATTATATATTATTCTTATTTGAATGTCCCTAAAAAAGTCTCCAATAAGTAACTATAAAATATGTTATAAATCATAGACATAAAGGTAATGTCTATAGTATAAATATTGTCGTACTTTCAAAATTTTAATTAAAAAAATCAATTATGCGAGAAAAAAAAGGTTTATTAATTTAAATTTTCATATAAAAATACTTTTAATAACAAAGGAATGAGTAACCGTTATTATTATAATTTATAACATTTAGCAATCAAATACATGTTATTTGGAAACATTATTTAATTATAATTATTAATTATAAAGTATAATAGTTATAGTATATAT
Organism: Ecdyonurus torrentis; assembly: GCA_949318235.1. NCBI lineage: Eukaryota > Metazoa > Arthropoda > Insecta > Ephemeroptera > Heptageniidae > Ecdyonurus > Ecdyonurus torrentis. The sequence continues at coordinate 4,796,424 of OX439137.1, read as the reverse complement.
ACTATAACCTTATTATACATTTCCAATCTCTGTTTGGTTCATTATATATATATATATATATATATATATATATATATATATATATATATATATATATATATATATATATATATATATATATATAAATAATAATAAAATAAAAACGTGAATGCAAAATTAAAATATTTTATTTTTATATAAAAAAATGTTTTGTTTTGTCTATTTTTACTGATAAAATCAAATATTCAAATTAGAAATTAAATAAAATATCACTTCATTTAGTATTTATATCGTATTGGAATAATTGAGTTTGACAATAAAATATATAATAGCATGCTTATTTTTCAAATTAAAATTGTTCTGTTTTAGAATACGTATAAAAAAATAACTTTCGTAAATATATCAATGGTTTTTACCGGCGGTGACGTTGCACCAATCAGAGATACGCTAGAAAAAGATCCCTAAATTAACATTATGCTTATACTAAATAGGGAGAAACACGTTATTGTGCAATTTTTGAGAAAACTACTAAATTGATTCTGGAAAAAAACTTAAATAAGGGATACTATAGGCATACTTTAACGCGTTTTAACCTTTTTGTTTTAAGCATTATTATCGCCGGTAAGAAGCATTTGTAAAAATATGATTTGATTTAATAGTTGCAACCGGTTGCAACAGTAAAAAAGGTCAAAATAATACGAGATTAATGGATGTTACCGTCTTAGCACGCTAGCTATAAGAAGGTGGAAGGAAAAAAAAAAAAAAAAAAAAAACTAACACTAATGCCTAATTACTATAGTGATATACCGCTATTTATGATTCCATTATAATGTCTTTAACATTGAAATTACAAAACCATCCTCTTATTTTAACATTTTTGACAGCTGAGGCTTTAATTTTTTAATTACTGGATAAAAGATACACTTTTACGTGCTGTAAACTAATATATATATATATATATATATATATATATATATATATATATATAAAAATAAAAACATGTATAAAATTAAAAGATTCACAAATTATTTTGGCTCCAAAAATTTATAGGGATTGAGGCTTCTTAATTTCTTCTTTTTCTACCGTATCCTCAAAATAGAATTTTTATTTCAATTATAATGCAGATTTTTCATTATATTAAAAAATGAGTACATATACATACGTAAAAATAATGCTAGCTCAATATTAGCACATTTATTAATACATAACATTAATGTGTTAAAAATTGTATGGTATTTTTATGTGAGATTATAGCTTACAATTACTTTAGACACCATAGTTACCCCCCCCCCCCCCCCCCCAATGACGGAAAAAATTCACTGCGATACAAATGACTTTTTTTTTTCTCCGTATAAATATATATCAGTTTAAACGCAGTATTATTGAGAAATTTGTTATACTTCTATACTCATATAAATTTCAGTATCTACCTAGTATATAAATGGTATGTTAAATATTAATATTTAAGGTTTTCAATTTCGAAACGTTTATTATATATATAATTTATATCATTTTTCATAAAACTCAGTTTTATATATTTACAAGATAGGGGAGGAAATTTAATACAGATTTTCTTTTTATTTTTTTACTTGAGGCAGAAAGAAAAAGAAGAAGAGAAAAAATAACAACATAAAAAGATTTTTTAGCTGTTTAATTCTTTTGTGTCTTTTTTAATATTGATTTTTTTTACTTCTCTCTCTCTCTCTCTCTCTCTCTCTCTCTCTCTCTCTTCTCTTCTCTTTTTCTCTCCACTTATATCCCTCCCTGCTGAATAGAAAAAGCTTTTAGTGGCTGACGTTTCGAATAATAATAATAATTATACAAAATCCTTATACAAAATAATTTTTCCCTTTTCAAATTTTCAAAAGTTCAAAATATCAAATTAAATATACAAAAGTAATTTATAATTCATAATTTGAAAAAAGTGGGCTGTGAAATTAACTTACAATATAAGTTCATTTGAATGAAAAATAAATAAAAGAAATCTAGCAAGAAAATGGAAATTAAATTTAAGCAATTACTATTTTCATTTTAACTTTTTTTCTTTTCTAAATTATTCAATAATTTAGCAATTTTCAACACCAACAAATTGAATTGAGGAAAGTAGGTTTACCAGGTGGTGCTCCATATTATCCTATATAGTCCAATTGTATTCTTATGAAAGTAGTACAGAAGCAGTTTAATATTGACTTTTTTATATAAATAAAAAAAAAAAAAAAAAAAAAAGAAGCATATATTTCCCGGGGTATGCAATGATATTTACTTGGGTGGAAAATGAATAAGTTATAAGTCAAAAGCCTCTTGACCTAATTTTTCATAAAAAAAAAAAAAAAAAAAAAAAAAAGACAACAAGATTGTATTGTGTTCTCCGTTGCTATAGAAACGTTACTTCAATTTTATATTATTTTTCTTAAAAAAGATAATTATGAGAAGAAAAAAAAATTAATATTTTGAAATAAGTTGCTATATTTTTTATAGCAAAGAAAATGAAAATATAAACTATACGGGCCATCTACAGCACTAAATTTTCAATAAACAATAATAAAAAAAAATCCATGTAGTTATTATTAATTTTATAATTGCAGTAAAAGATAATAATAAAAACAATATAACTTTAAAGCCCTTGTCAACATACTTTTTTATCATTTAGAATACTAGATTGATAATTACCATACCTTATTATCCATGAATTAGACACCAATACGTTGAATTTGTATTTATTTTCACTTATTATTATTTTAACGGTTATTTCACGCAAATGACGTCACAATGTACCAATGGGGCCGTGATAGGGGTAAAGAACTTGAGGAAGGGGTTTAAATTTATCACGTGACCAGAGCGGTGACTGTGATTGGCGGCAGTACATTGTGACGACGGATGCGTGAAATAACCGTCAAAATGAAAATAAATAAACATAAATACAAAATCAACGTGTTGGTGTCTAATTCATGGATAATAAAATATGGTAATTATCAATCTAGTATTCTTAATGATAAAAAAAAAGTAAGTTGACAAGGGCTTTAAATAAAGAATCAATAAAAACAACCTGGAATTTATTGTATCTCAACACTTCAAAATCAATTGAAATAGCATTATTTTCCCCTTTCCTGTTTTTATTCCCTTGCTATAGAACTCAACTAAAATACTAAATACTCGTTACTTACTTTGTATTATATATTGGTTTGCATGTGGATATATTATATTTATCACAAATTTTAGCTACATATATGTATAAAATTTTCATCAATATACAATATCACTCGTATCACAAAGGGAAGTGGACGTTTATTTGCTATCACAAAAGCATCAAATTTCACAAAATTCAATAGAATTTAATTGTGAAAATTATTGTGATTTTACAAAATATTTAACCACTTAAATGTTTGCCACAAATATTTTGTTATAGGCTTTTGTAACGCATGGTATCGATAAGGCACGTACACACTAAAAAAAAAAAGCGTTGAAAAGCTTGTACACAGTTTTGAAATGCTTTAATTATTGTAGAATCAACGGTTATGACGTCACTAAACGTTGAAAATCTAAAGATAAAAACGTAAATGACGTCACAAGCGTTTTGAATCACAATGAAATAAACGTTAAACTTTGCCGTTACAAATCTATGATTTTTCTATTTAATCCCAACGCTTGTGACGTCACTAGAGTTTTTAATGTTGAAATATCAATGTTTAGTGACATCATAACCGTGGATTTCACAATACTTAAAGCATTGCAAAACTGTGTACAAGCTTTTCAACGCTTATTATTTTAGTGTGTAGGAAAAGCTTATAGGATCCTCTGATTTCTATTATCCATTTTAGAATTACAAAGCCATTTTTTTTAATCATTTTTAGAGGTCAAATATATTTAAATGAGGGGAAGGATAGAAAAACACACTTTTACGTGTATAAAGCGTAAAGAAAATTTTAATATTATTTCATCACCGATATCCTCCATTATAATAGATTTTTATTATTATTATTTTTTTTTAAATAACAAAATAGAAGAAACCATTTACTGAAATGGAGAAAAAAATAGAAACAGAAATGTCTGAAATTTTCTTTCTAATGCCTTAAAATATTGCCTCTAAATATATTTGCTTGACAAATACTGTATTAATATGCTTTATTTTTGCATATTGTTATTAAATGTATTGTGTTTTTGTAACAAGCAAACCTCCAATGTACGTAGAATAATCATTGGTAACGATGAATTGTAACCGCGAAAGATCAATGTTTTGGTTTTAGTTCCAGTATAATGAACAATTCAACCACCTCTTCAGTAGTCTCTTTGTTTTTGTGACAGACTATCAGAAAAAAGGAAAAAAAAAACAAAAAAAAACTCTGTAAGGATTTTTTTTTTTTTACACTACATCTTCAAACACTTCTATTGTGCTTGTTTTTTTCGTCACCTACCAAAATTTTAACCTATTATAACTTTATATCACAACATTATTAAGACATTTAAGTCAAACTATTAGTCAACAATAATTATTTAACAATTTATTTTTTATTGTTATTAACTCATAAAATATCCAACAAAGGTCATGCCTTATTGGATGGGTTTACTTAAAATTACATGATTATTACATTTCAACAAACAAAAAATTTGTCAATATTATGGTTTGTACTAAAAAGAAAAACAAAAAAACAAAAAACAAGACAAAATAAAAAAAACATAAACAAACAATAAGAATAAACATGTACAGCTCTGGCCAAAAGTTTTAGAACGGGACAGCGACGACCACTGCGATTTCTCAAAAAGATAACATATTGTGGTTGCGAGTTAAATTTTAAATTGCCTATGCAAATCTTTCTCAAACTTTTGGCCAGAGCTGTACATAGCAGTATATATTGCTATATAGTATTACTTGCTATATAATGCATAACAATATACAAAAAAAAGTATAATGAAATTAATATATATACTTTCATTATAATTAGTTACCTTTTTATTTATATCTCCTATGAACTGCCTGGGTCAATAAAATGTCTTATTTCTCTATTTCTCCATAAATAACTATTGTATACTTTATTATTATAATATAAAACAAACTAAAAAAAATGTGACTTCTTTGCTCTTTTTATTTTATTTTTTCCATTTCTAATTTAATGGATTATGGATTTGTTGTATATTTACTATTGAATTGTTCTCATCTGCAATGGAAAAGATATGGAACGCAATAAAATCTCCAATCGTTTTATTGTACTTTCCCTTTATTATACACGTTAAATAAATTATTTTATTTTGATTTCAGTGTAAAATTAGAGCCTCTAAGTGTGAAATTGGAGCCATTATCATGCAGTTCTGAACCTTCCAGTCCTCTAGAGGCGAGTTCTCCGGGCAGTATTGTAGGCCGAGGACCTTTAGGTGAGTACCAAGTTACATTATTGTACCTCTTAAAGGGACACTCCAGACCAGCCTTTTTATTTCATTAAACACTTAATGGGATTCCCAAAAATACAATTATTTTCTCCAAGAACCCAATCATGTGTTTTTGCCTACTTTACAAATTTTGGAGCTCTTTTGTAGAGTTACATTTGGGTAATAATGAAGTTCTAAAATGTTACTGAGTGTCCCATTTTGTATTAATTGAAATAAAAGTGCTTGTTGTTAGGTCTGGAGAGTAGCTTTAAAGTAATATTAGAGCGGTAGAGCCTCAAAAAAATTAAATCAAAAACGTTAAATTCACGAGATGAAACCATCATACATTCACATATTATGTTCCTTAAACCTTCTTTACCTTCACAAAATGAGTTTAAAAAACTGTACAATAAGGTAACTGTGACGTTATGAATTCCGGGTCTACAATAGAAATTGTAGCACGGTTTGTCTACCTTACAAATTTGCTACCCAGTTTGCGAGAGTACTGAAGGGTTAAAGGACATATGGCTGGTATGGCCAAGTGGTGAAGGCAGCTGACTCGCAACTCTGTACTCCTCACCGAGTATAGGTTCGAGCCACTGCTAGGTGCGTACGTGAAATGTGAGAGCACAACACGTTGCACGATCATGCATGTTTACATGCATTCCATGACGACGCACAGTATTCGGGAGGTGCATGATTGATGTGATTGCACTGACGAGCCTGCCTAGACGTTTCCACGGTTTCTCTAGGCTGTCATGGCAAATGCCGGGCTGTGTACTTAGACCGTGGCCGGCCCGTGTGTGCTTTTCCATTAAATTGGAAAGTCCTTACCTGCCGATAAGACAATGTCTTGACTGGGACTGGGATTGGTGTATAGCACGATAACACAATATGGCAAGCAAAAAAATATAAAAATAATAATAATATTTAATATGTGTATGTGTAATAGACCCGTCTCTTGATTTATCACTGAGAATGTTGTTCTTTTTTTGAGGCCATTATCTCAATGAGATTCAATAATAACAATACTAAAACTTAATTTAAGGCGCATTAAGAGTATTTTTTTTCAACTCTATGGACCATGAACCTTCCTATAATGAGGAAGACCAAAAAATATTGAAGAGTGATTTTATTGCATATTCTGAAAAAATGTGCTTTCTTTCAAACCGTTTGATGTGTGATTTTTAAAAATTTACTGTTAATTAAATATTTTAAATTAATTTTTGAAATCGCCATATGACGTCACGGTTGGTAACTTTTGCGTTCACGCTTATGCACATACGCACGAAAAATAAAATACTACTAAAGGCAGGTATATATAAATCATGTAAATTGCAATAGTTAGACATTAGCATTATATAGAACTATTATTATACTACAATAATACCTAATGCAGGTTAAATATAGAACAATAAAGGTGTGATTAGGTGCTAGTGTTGTTTATTACTATATACTTGTTTCAAATTATATAATATGTGCCTATTGCAAAATACAGAGTTCATTTACCTGCTGTAATTTTTTTTCCGTGTACTATAACTTTTGTCACAATTTTCAAATATTAATTAAAAATACTTTATGAACTCAGATTATACACAATCACACATAAATAGATTCAGGATTTTATATACTTTTTTTTTTAGAATATGCAATAAAAAAAACTTGGACGTCCTCATTTTTATAGCACAAAGCTATCTATGAAGAAGCATTATACATAATAACTCAAATAAGTTTATACTCATTTTTATAGGTCAGCACTAATGGAACTGTTATCTAAACTAATTGACCTATTATCTTAATTAAAACTACTGCAGTTTGATACAATTATTATTAAAAATACGGAAGATTATTCACACACGACACAATTACGATATATTTGTAAATTTGTCAATATTTATTGAAATTTACGCACTAAATAGTGAGTAAATTTTTTCGCTATATAATTTTTAAAGACGCCACGTTTTAGTTATGAATGAGATCGATATCCAATACGATATTTTTAAATTCTAGTAACGTTATTTCCAATGTAAAATCAATTCGATATGATATTGATACAATATCGTTATTTGTGATTAAATTTATCCATGCTCTTTTTTAATATTATATACGTATATAATAAAATAGAAGACTTGCACGAGGGGGTTTAATAAATTTTTAAATAGCTCCAAAATCTAGCTATACTAACGAGGTGCTAGTAAAAGTCGTTGTATTCCTCTATTTCAATTTAACATGCATTGTAATGGGGGTATGAAGCTATAACTTGAGTTGGAATGTTGTTTAGCGATACGTTTTTTTAATAGCTCTTTGGGCCTCAATGCTATTTTTCCTTAAAGCCCTTGACAACTTACTTTTTTATCATTTAGAATACTAAATTGCTAATTAATAATTACCATACCTTATTATCCATGAATTAGACACCAACACGTTGATTTTGTATTTATTTTCTTTTTGACAGTTATTTGACGTCACAATGTACCGCCGCAAATCACAGTCACCACTCTGGTCACGTGATAAATTTAAGACCCTCCCTCAAGTTCTTTACCCCTATCACAACCCCATAGGTACATTGTGACGTCAGATGCGTGAAATAACCGCTAAAATGAAAATAAATACGAAATCAACGTGTTGGCGTCTAATTCATGGATAATAAGGTATGATAATTATCAATCTAGTAATCTAAATGATAAAAAAGTAACTTGAAAAGGGCTTTAACTACAAACAACTTGGTTAAAACTGTATTTTAAATCCAAATAACCTTAAATTCAGGAAACGCTATGGTATGCCCGATTTAACCTACTTGAAGGTACTTTAAATGCACACTCACAGCTGAAACAATGCTTTTATATGATATGAAATTTTGTTACGAAGTAAAAATAATGTATCTCACAGAGTGCATGTTGCATTATATATTATTTATAGTATAATCAATGAATAAAAATTATATTTTAGAAGGCAGAAAAACAGCTTATATATAGTGTAAAAACTGAATAAATGTTCTTTTTTTACAAAAATCAATATAAAAGTATTTATATGTAATATTTTATACAAAATAACAAAAGTTTAATAGACTAAAAATATAAAAGTCTATAAATGATAAAGGAAGTAAGATGAACAAGAATATCATGTGAATTTTTTTTACTGACACTTTTCTTGATATAACTGATAAAAAAATAAAAGCATGAGTAGGAACGAGAGAGAGAAAGAGAGAGAGAGAGAAAGAGAGAGAGAGAGAGAGAGAGAGAGAGAGAGAGAGAAGAGTTGGATCGATGCGTCGCATTCGCTTGACAATATGAGACATTATAAAACTACCTCGCTTGCTTCTTTACTTTTTTTTTCTGTTACCTGAAACCCCACATATATGCTTTTTTGTGTGTGTGTCATCATTTTTCGTCTTGCCAAAAATAAATTTTCTTCAGCTTAAAAGATAAAAAAAAATTCTTAGCATCCTTTACTTTTACAGTATCATATTTTTTATTATATTGCATGAATAATAATTTGTATTAAACATAAATTTTTTATGTTAACTTATTATTATATATTTGCTTAAATTATATATTTTTTCCTCTCAGTTGTTAAAGTAAATATATACACAATGTAAATATATTTACATAAATTTTGTATATATTGGCGAAAAATAAATTATAGTCTTTCAAGAAATATATTTTAGATATAGCATCACCTTTTGATTGGAAAATTTAAAGACGTAGAACACCTTGAACAAAAAAGTTGCGTAATATCCTAACAAACCTGAAAATCATCGTTGATTTGGCCAGATTCATTTATTTCTAATTTATTTACCATTCACAAAATACCGCTGCCGGTCACTGACGTCACAGCTCGCCCGGTTTACGCGCGCTTAAAACAAGCGAGCTGTAACGTCAGTGACCGGCAGCGGTATTTTGTGCATGGAAAATAAATTAGAAATAAATTACTCTGGCCAAATCAACGTTGATTTTCAGGTTTGTTAGGATATTACGCAACTTTTTTGTTCGAGGTGTTTTACGCCTTTAAGTGAAAGTTATAATATTTATGTCTTTTTTTGCAAAAGTAGAAATATTTGAATGAGTTTTTGGTATGAAAATTTAATGCCTTCTAATGAAGATTTCATATAAATCTATTGCATCGTATATACCTTTAATAGTTCTGACAAAAAGTTTCATACTTAAGTTTCTTGATGCAAAAAGTTAGTTTGAAAACTATATACTCAGGAGATTTTTGAAATCGATTCCAATAAGGAAAAATTCTTCTTATTCTTCTTCTTTTTCTTTTTTACTTTTTTTTTTTCTTTCTTTTTTCAATTGAATGACGGCTTTTTAATAATAGCTAAACCAAGATCTATATTGCACACAAAATTACAAGCATTTGCGTCAAATCATGAAATTTTATTTAGCCTCCCCATCCACTCTTCCTTATTCAAATATATGAACATATATGTATTGGTTAGAATACTTTATAAAAATTTTATTATTACATTATAATTTACGAACATATACAAATGAAAATATTATTTTATTGGATTTACTTTAGCTGTATAAGAAAATAAGTAATAAATAAATATAAGGTAATTTTATTGACCGTTGTTAGTTCATATTATAATGACATAAATGTTATATTAACAATCATTTTGTCACTTCCACTTCTTATTCTTACATAATATACAAAAATAAACATAAAATATTCAAATTTTCAATAACTGAATTAAATTTTTATCACAAATGCTATAAATGCTATAATATATTAATACTTAAAGGCGTAGAACACCTCTTGAAAAAAAAAAACATGTCTAATATTTTAACATACCTAAATATCAACGTTGATTTGGCCGGAGTCATTGATTTCTTATTTATTTTCCATTTACAAAATCACAGCTGCGGTTTTGTGACGTCACATCTATACAGGCGAGCTATGATGTCACAAACTCGCAGCTGCCATTTTGGGAATGGAAAATAAAATAGAAATCAATGACTCCGGCCAAATCAACGTTGATATTTAGGTATGTTAGGATATTAGACATGTTTTTTGTTCAAGGTGTTCTACGCCTTTATGCTTGTTCTGTTCGTATAAGTCCTCATGTGCTCTGAGCTCTGATACACGGAAAAATGAATATGACCCCTAATGCTTTTTAAAACGTACTTTACATTTTTAGGATTTACAAAATAAGTGTTCTACGAACATAAGCACAATATTTTACAAAAATTTTAAAGTTTAAAATTAATAATCACACAGCGTATAGTTTCTATAATTATATTATTTGATATAATTAAATATTAACAAAACAAAAATCACTGCTCTTAAAATTGAAAAGATCAATAACAAGAATACTGTTTAAAACAAGTTAATTTTAATTATACAATTTCTGGTTTAATGAAATGAAATATTTCATTATAATTATTATTACCACTTACAAATACTTCCATACTAACCATAAAGTTTTACGTTTCGTTTGATTTTATATACTCCAATATTTGTATAAAAATTATACAGAAAACTGTAATATGTATATAATATAATCTTTATTTACACAACTATTTAATTAAAAGTAAATAAAAACAGAAAATATTATTAATAAAAGTTTCAAGTATTGATACTTATAATATCAAAAGAGAGCGAAGCACTATATTTACGATACATGAAATGAGCATATTACTTTGGAAACTATTTCTATAGCATCAACGTAAATTGTGCTCTAATTGATTACTTCTTTGTCTGTTAATATTTTTCATTTCAGCAAACTTGATAAAAAAAAATCCTATAAGAATATTCACAATATGATATATTTTTTTTCCTTGAAGGAACAGACCAGAGAAAAACATAAGCATTCATATCACAAAACACTTGATGGGATTTACATAAATAACTTTAGTTTGCCCAAAAACCCAACTGTAGCTCCGTAGCAGTGATCATAATTTTCGATTTATGCAACCCGCACAACATTTTCATACCAATTTTTGCATGGTTCTGACGTCATAAACATGTATTTTCACGCAAATTGCATACTTTACAGTTTTTTCACGCTCTTTCGTGGAGCTACATTAACATTCTGGTAAAAATTGACAACAGTTTTGAAGATCCCTTTTCGTGTTTGTTCATTAAAAAGTATATGTTGTTTTATGTGGTCTATAGCTTTAAAGTATAACTGATTTTTTTTTTTTTTTTTTTTTTTTTTTTGCTTTTGTTCAAAAGGTGATGTTATAAATTACTTTATCAAACACCTACAAAAGCATTTATATATTAACGGAACCTTTCATACAAGCAAGGTTAACAATTTTTTGGTTTATTATAAAAACTTCAACTTTTACATGTGTTGTTATGGAAGAAACCTTATAGGCGTAGAACATCTTACCTTGAACCCAAAAACTTCTCTAATATCCTAAAATACCTAAAAATGAGTTTTTATATAGCCGGATTCATTCAATTCTAATTATTTTTCACTGAAAAAATAAAGACGGACGCGGAGAATGACGTCACAGTTCACTGCTCCACGTGTGCGTAAAATAAGCGAGCTATAACGTCATTTCCTGAAGCCGCCTTTTTGTGAATGAAAAACATATTAGAAATAAATTACTCCAGCCAAATCAATGTTGATTTTCAGTTATGTTTGGATATAACCTGTCTTTAGAGAAGTTTTTTGCTTAAGGTGTTTTACGCCTTTGATACTTTATTAAAAAAAATACGGGCAGGTATTTAAATCCTGTAAATGAAATAGGTAGACATATAACCTAAAATATCAGGTATTATTATCCTACAATAATACATAATACAGGTGAAATATGCTACATTAAAGGTATGACTCACTTAGATTAAGTGGTATTGTAGTTTATAACTATATACCTGTTCCAAATTAAAGTTTACCTATTGCAAAATACAGGATTCATGTACCTGCCGCAGGTAGTAATTATTTTTCCGTATAACTTAGATAATTTTTTGTTATAACGTTTCTGTACAAGTTGAGCCAACATAGATAAATTGACATTCTCTTTCTTTACGTGGCTTTTATTTAAATTTCTCCATTTTAAAAGTAGCAAATTTATTAAAAATCACTGAAAGAATGTTCCGTTAATGCTAAAAGATAGGAAATTAGAGGTCCCCTGCCGTTCTATCATATGTACATACGTACTGATTAATAACGCGTCCCTACCTGTAACCCTCATTGTATGTACCTTATGGGTGATTCCTAAAGAACCTGTATACATTAATTAATCTACGTCATGCTCATGATCAATATCTGTGCCTGGTATAAAAAGTAAAAATATATGAATTAGTAATATATAAAATCATTGAACAGGATAATAATATTGCCAATATTATATATAGGGTTTCATGCAAACTTCATTCAGTGGTTAAAACGTAAGCAAACGTTTGTGTAATCCATTTCATTTGTTTTAACTACACATGCAGTATTATTATTTCATTGAAAACTCCTTGTAGTAGAAAGTTTTGCAAGGATTTAATTATTAACAATTTTTGTAGAATTAACGGTTATGACGTCAGTATAAGCGTTGAAAAATCTATAATGATAAAATTGTTTCCGTTTGGTTTAGTGTTAAAATTACATTTTGTAGCCCTGTCGGTTTTTTTTTTTTTTTTTTTTTCTTTTAATAAAATTTGAATAAAATTTATTATTCATCTATTTAATGACGTCACAAGCGTTAGAACTACAATAAAATAAACGTCAACGTTGATCAAACCTATTTTTTCCCCAGTTGATTCTAGCCTATATAACGCTTGAGATGGCACTGACGTTTTTAGTGCTAGATTGTCAACGTTTAGTGACGTCATAGGCATTAATTTTACAGTACTTAAAAACATTACAAAATTGTGTAATGTTCATTTTTTTTAGAGTCGTTATGTGGTAGTATCCCGATTACATAAGCAATCGATATTAGGCATCGTATAACAAAAACTGTTTAATATTTCATCCCTCTCTCTCTCTCTCTCTCTCTCTCTCTATCTCTATCTCTCACACACACTCTTTTTCTCTCTCTCTTCTATAGTTTAGTTGAAACAAAATTGCAAAAAGCTCTAACTCCAAACAAACTTATACATTAACTAATCCATTTTTTTAAGCTATATATGAATAACTTATAAAGTGTTCCTATTATTTTAATTTAATATTTTAGTATTATAAAACTTAACATTAAATAATATACGTAAATTAAAATGCGTGTATATATTTTTTATCAATCTTAATAACATTCTAATGATATAAAAAATACTTTTGTGTGTGTGTGTGTATATATATATATATATATATATATATATATATATATATATATATATATATATATATATTATATATATTATATAATCAGGGGCGTATGCAGGATTTTGCGACGGGAGGGGTCCGGTCTATATTGAGCATAGGAACCAGGGGGAATCCACCCCCTTTTCCTATGCTTTTTCAGACCTGACGGGGGGGGGGGTCCAGACCCCGAACCCTCCCTCCCCCTGAATACGCCCCTGTATATAATCATTGAGATAGATGTTTATATATACTAGTGTTAGTTTATCACAGATTGAGTAAAAAGGTGTCATCCTACTAATTTTCTATCATTTAACACTGCGGAATCATTTTCTTACAGTTCGCGTCCCCCCCTCCCCCCAAAAATTCTGCACCTATAGACTTTTAAGTTTTAATATTAAAATGAGGGATGGTATACGAAATACTAGACACACTTTTACAAGTTTTATGGATATAAATAAATAAAATTGTAAGTAAAACCCATTGACCTCTCTCTCTCTCTCTCTCTCTCCGTTCCTTTGTTGAAATTTACGAAAATTGAGCATTTTAATTAACGTTCTACTTTTTCCTTATACATTGCCCTTTATCATATAACATTTTCAATCTAATTAAGAAAAAAAAAAGAAGCAAATATTAACTTGCCCAGTTATACTCACACTCACACAGTAATATAACATGTTACGTGGAGTAGAATGTAATCAAAACTATCTTGATAGATATTATATTGTATGAGATTGTGAGTGTTTCTGCCAACTCTGTTAAATACAAACTTTGAAAACTATATACAGTATATTTGAAGAGTTTTACAGTGTTTAATTTTTTTAATAAATTAACGGCTATGACGTCATTTAACTTTAAAATTGTATAAAGAAAAAGTGACGTCACCAGAATGGACAAAATAAAAATGCTTTTTTCGACGACCATTAAAATAGTTTGATGTTTATTTTATTCTTTCCTAACGCTTTTTTTGGCATTATTTAAGTTTTATAATATGCATTGCTACCACTTTAAGTGACGTCGTAACAATTAATTTGAAAACATTTAAAATATTGGAAATTAAAGAATTTAAAAATGATTTTCAACGTAATTTTGTATATACCAAGCACAATATAGTATTGTAGTATAGAATAGTAAATATGGATCCATACAATCTTATACTTATTGTTGGTACAAAAATAAAAAGCGCATTACATTTAAATAACCATACTTGATCGTCATTTTAGTAACAGAAAACAGGGTTTACGAGCAGCATTACTTTGATAATTATTCCAAAATACATAACAGTATATTATCCCTACCGACAATTTTTTTTAATCTCATTCACACCAATTTACCAATTTTTCTTAACCCATTTTAATATGATGATGTAACAAATTTGCTAGGTCTTTAGCATAATATTAAAGATAATATTGTGCAAATATAGTTCTTATCAAGAAGTTAAAAAAAAAAAAAAAAAGTGAATACTTCTATTACGAAAGAGTTTAAAACATCCGCCAGTTACCGAGCCAGAACAAGATATCTTGACGAGCGTCGCTATCTTTTGTTATTGTAAAACATAGTAACACAAGGTAACATAACACTAGGTTAAAAGTTTAATATTTTATACATCACAACAATGTACACGTTTGTAGCTCTCAACTTGAACATTTTTTTTTTCATTGTTGCAAACTTGTTAGTGATCATTGATCAATTTGTTTATTGTATGCTATTCTTATATTATGTAAAAAAAAATAATATTAAAAAATATTTTTTGATCACCGTTTAAAAAAAAAATCTTAGGTGAGATTGTAGTTAATTATTATACCTGCGCTCATGGTTAATATTTACCTATTTGCAAATTACAGGATGAATTACATTAATTCTATATATTAATTCTATAAATTACAAATTATAGAAGTTTTTTATAATTATTATTATAATTGGTTTATTATAATTAACTTTTCTTTTTCATTAGAATATACGTATTAACTTTTTTATTTTGTTATTCTTATATTCTCGTTGGGTTTTGTTAGTTGTAAGAGTGGCTAGAATTATTGTTAGGCCTAAACCTCGCCATTTAAATTTGTTGTTATTGTTGTTGTCTACGTTTTTTAATAAAGATGATTATTTTATTTAATAACAAAATATGGGGAGAAAATGTAGACTGCATAACAAATAACTACACCATTTAGCTAAAATATGTTCAGAGACTCTTATACAATCGGATGCACTCCCTTCTCAAGCAATTTTCCCCAGATGAACACCAAAAGGTTTTAGGTGACCAATGTAATATTGAATTTAATAAGTTTTATTTCTACAATTTGATTATAATTCGAGAAAAGGAGGTGCTTCTGATTGAAATATACTATATAATCTTGTTTTGACAAAAGGTATCTCAAAAAAATTCTCAATAACATTTTAATGGTAAATATATTCTCAAATTATTACAAATTATTATTATTTCTTTTTACTTACAAAAATATCAAGTATTACACTTACAAGTGTATTATACATTCTCAATTAAGTGAAAGGAAACTTAAAGGAATAGACCAGAGAAAAACATAAGCATTTATATCACAAAACACTTGATGGGATACATAAAACATTAGTTTGTCTCAAAACCCAACTATAGCGCCGTAGCAGTGATCAGAAAATTTGATTTATGCAACCCGCACAACATTTTCATACTAATTTTTGCATGTTTCTGAGGTCATAAACATGAATTTTTATGCAAATTGCATACTTTACAGTTTTTACACGCTCTCTCGTGGGGCCTACATTAACATTCTGGTAAAAATTGTCATCATAATTGTCAGTTTTGAAGCTCCCATTTTGTGTTTATTTATTAAAAAGCACATGTTGTTTTATGTGATCTATGGCTTTAACCTAAATGAAAATTCTATAGTAACTAAATTACCAAATTGTAATTAACAGTTTTTATCAAAAAAATTATCAATGTAATTTTCACGTTATATGCTGATGCAATATACTAACAAAAATTGTAACTGACTGTACTATTAACCAGTTGGGTTAAATTGAGTACGCCTGATTTCGCCCAAATAAAAAATAAATAAAAATTATTATCTTTATTTGCTACTTATAATTATTTGTGCAATTCTCAAATAGTAAAATTTTATTTGCTATATGACATAAATTGCAAAATATAAATTACGTATATAATTTCTTCTCTTATAAAAGTAAACAGGGAGGAGTCATCGTGTACTACATATATAATAATATGGATATTGATATCGGTCAATTGAGTAAAATAATGGTATAATAATAATTAAAAACAATAATTCATATTTTTATGACATGTTCACACGGAATAATATTTACATAATGTTTAATAAATTAGTCTGCATGGAAATTTAATCATTTTTTAACGAAGATTACCTACAATTAAATAATTTATAGCATATTAAATATACTGTATTGCATCATACGTACCGAAATGAAATGTAAATCTTGCAATACATTAGGCTTATGGGGAAAATCGTAAATATGGCAACATTGTCATATAGATTACACAGGCCAAGATATAGAGCGGTTGCACTCATATTTAAAAGCCGCCATTTTGTTGGTTAGCAATAGACAGGCCAGCATAGGAAAAACGTCATTTTCATTTTTTTTTTTAACATCAAACGAAGCTTCAAACCTCAATCTATAAGCCTTATTTCTAGCTCCTAATAAGCTAGAAGAATGTCAGAAAAATGCTTTCAGTCAAAATATATTTATATTTTGCGACAAATGTGGGATAATGACGTTTCCCCTATGCTGGACAATACATTAGGCACCACAAACATGGCTTCAAAGAGCAAGGATGTGAAAGGGGTGTATAGAGCGGATGCGGTGGGTGGCAAAGAATGCATTGAAAATTGAAATGTTGGCGTTTACTCCCATTTTGTTGTGCAAGTTTTTCATTTCCTTCGGGTACAAAAATAAATACATATAATAATTATGCTAGCTCATTTTCAGCACAATTTATTCACTTACAGCATAATCTATGCTATATACTGCATAATAACTATGTTAAATAAATATTATTTACTATACACACACATACAGACACTTTTTTTTTTTTTTTTTTTTTTTTTTTTTTTTGTGATAGGACATTAAGCGTGAGTTGGTTTTTAAAACACATTATCTTTTTATAAAGATAATGCATGCAAAGTTTGCTCATTTCGCTCTATATTACTCTAGTACAGTATACTCAATTTTATCCTTTACTTACAAAATATCTCGTCATAAATACTTGAACAGAAATCATTGATGTGATGAATCAAAACAAAAAAATATTACATTTCTCGTCTATATAGTAAAAACATATAAAACACTGTTGAACTGCATGCGAGGAAATTAATCAATTTTAATATATTTTCACTATAGTATACCTCCCTCTTCTCACGTCAGTGTGTGTGTAGGTTATAATATTATTAGTATGGCTTATCTATTATATTACTGTAGTTTTTATGATTATTTTTAATTAAGGCGGGAAATCAGTTACTACGGGAGTTCACTAAAACGTTTTAAAGAAAGAACAATCTAAAATTTTGTACAGTGATACATTAGGATAGAGTATCTTCCAAAATGTAAAAATTTAGGGGGGTCACCATGCTAGATTTTAAATTATAATTTTGTTAAATTTCAGTCTCCTTAAAGCCCATGTTAATTTCATTTATTATTTTTTTCTCTTATATGATATGTTCATGAGTTCTAAATTTTTTATCATATGAAGCTGTTACTATTTACTTTCAAATGACACCGTAAAGTTTCGAAGTTTTCTTTTTAGATTTTGAGATGCAAAACATCTGAATACAACCCTTAAGCAACAGTGTGATACTGATCCAATTAATGACTATCTGATGGCTTTTTTATACGCGGGCTATTTAAATGGAAGAGATCGATGTACAATTAATGGCACTTCGGTAAATATTGACTTGGGAGCCAATTTTGATACCACTATCGAATCCTATACCCTGTGGGTATTCAAATTTTCCAGTTTCGTCTCTCTAGCTGTATATTGGTTCAGTAATTGTTTCATTAACATGAAATCTGCCAGTGATTGCGTGCTATAATTATATAGATAATTGAGTCAGGATTCCGATTTTAGTAGAAGACCACTTTCAGTAATAAATAAAATAAATTACGTAATTTATGCTGGTGTTTATATATAGCATAAATACTTAAATGTGTTAATACTGTAATGAGGAAGACTACAAAAAAATTTAGTCGGTAATTTTAAAAAGAGGATATTCCCCTGAATCGATACTTATATGAATTTCTAATTTTTGAGTTCATTTAGTATTTTTTTTATTATTTTTTGAAAGTCACAAAATGACGTCACAGGCTGCACCTTATGCATGTGGGCATAGGAAAAAATTGCAGCCTGTGACGTCATTTTGCGACTTTCAAAAATTAATTAAAAATATTTAATGAACTGAAAAATTAGAAATTCACATATCAATCGATTTAGGACAATGTACTCTTTTAGAATATGTAATAAAATTACCCCTTAAATTTTTTTTAGTCTTCCTCATTATACTGTACATTCACGCATCCCAGTAAACCACAGTTTTTTCGCATGTAGATTGCAATAACCACTTGTCCAATACAAGAACGTCAGTACCAGTGACGTCACGTGAGCTGGGAGTGACATACTTGCATCGGAAAAGTACTTTGCAATGTGCATGTAAAAAGTTGTGGTTTACTGGGATGTGATAATATATTTTACCATTTAAATTTAGCGTTTGTAAATCTCATAAGAATAACATTGGAAATTTATCGTAAGATTTTGAATATAATTTAGTAAAATCACAATCGTTTGTACTGTACACAGATCTTGTAGTTTTGAACATTTATTTGTTATCACAAACACATGCAAACAAAGTTATGTTTTTTGAGTACTGTATAAATATGTGTATTTTTTTCCCCTAAGCTTTTGTCTCT
Source organism: Ecdyonurus torrentis (assembly GCA_949318235.1). Classification (NCBI taxonomy): domain Eukaryota; kingdom Metazoa; phylum Arthropoda; class Insecta; order Ephemeroptera; family Heptageniidae; genus Ecdyonurus; species Ecdyonurus torrentis. The sequence continues at coordinate 4,776,914 of OX439137.1, read as the reverse complement.
TTATATTTTATAATTGTATATGTGTACACGCATGACCAAGATTAAATTTTTATCAATGGATGTTGGCTTTAAAGTAAATCTTAAATTTCTTTTAATTTATTTGCTTTGTAAAGTTTTTTTTTTTCTTATTAGTGCAATATTTATTTTTTAAAAAAATCATAGCAATGCTAACGAATAGGAAAGTAATGGTCCTTTGCCTTTTTTCGCGTCACCAGTAATTGGCTAACATGCTTTAACAATAAGCTCCATTAAACACCAAATTTTTTTTTCTCATAAGTATAACAATAAAAACTTGGCGCAATTATTTGAATTGGTAACAAAAAGATTTAATCGTTGTTGAGTGTACTATTTAATAATATTTTATTAAAAAATCTTCACTGGAAACCACAGCATTCATGAAAAGCTTGTTAAAGTAAAACAATAAAAACTTCAAATATTTTTAAAAAAATATATACAGTAGAACATGTTAATATAAATTACATTAAAAAAAGGAAGAAAAATCGAAGATTTGATATATTTTTATACATTTATTTTTTTTTTAAATTAAGATAAGTGTATCAGTCATTAGCGTACGAGAGAAAGATGGATTCTTTATGGCAATAGGGTGGGGTATGAGGGAGCAAAAGTAGGGGAAATAGTAGGGGAAAGCGTTCAATACGCACCCTAAAGTTGATAGTACATACGAATTCTAAACTTTAAAACTTTATCATATACTGAATATGTTGGATAAACTAGGTTAAATATCTAAGTTTGCAGACCGTCTATATGTCTAATATATTATATTACTATACACGGATAAAAATAAAATTACGTAATTTATGTTATAATGGCTCTATTACTCTAACCAAACCAATGGCCAATTACCCGTTCAAAATTCAAAGTATATTTATTCACTTCTTTCATCCTACAATCAAAGTAAAGTGGTATAAATAATATGTCTGCTTAAGTTATTGTGTATTATATAAGGTGGTTGCATTCAAATAAAGGTCGACGCCATATGTGACCACTAAATAACATGGGCTGGTATGGGGAAAATAACAAACTTTTTAAGTTTAAAAATATTTTGTAATAGTTTTGAGAGCATTTGGTGCTGTAAAAAGGTTGAGTTATGTTTTTAAGTATGGGAGAAAAATAATAATAACAAAATGAGTAGCTAATTTGTTAAAGAATATTGCCAAAACCACGTTTGTCCTATGCTGAGCTCCATTATATGGCGTCGAAGCGCATACAATATGACGTCATTTGCATACACCCTATAAACACGCACGCACACACACACACACACACACAATTAGACAATACATAACACAATCAACACAAAATTTACAACATATTATATCTGTATAAATAAATAATAATAATTATTAAACAAGTAACAAAAATAAACAAAACTACAAATATTTTGATAGCAAATGTCAGAATTGGTCCTGTGAAAATTCATCCACTGAATAATATTGTTTATTTAATAAAAACACTTTAAGCGCTTTTCTGAAAAACCATGGGGTTGTTTTATTTTCATATTTCCATGGACATACTGTTATAAATTTTCAAACAATCACAGAAAGGATCCCTAGTATACATTTCAGGTCTTTTATTTTGAATTTTCATTTTATTTATTTAATAATTTATTAATAAAAAATAAATACATAATACATAAGTCCCAACAAGACAAAGAACTCTTATCGGTGGGTGCTTAATCAACATAATATAAAAATGTTAGTAAGCATAAAAAATTATTATTATTTCTTGTGTATAGTGACTATGTTTAATTTCATAGTTAAAGTAAAGAGTTGGATATTTAATTTGACTTTCATGCCAAATTCTAAAATATAAAAACGAAAAAAGGAGAGTTGTTCAAAGAGGTTATCTATAGGGTGTGTGCGCATGACGTCATTCTGAATACTTTTCGATGCTCTTCTTGAGCAATGAATAATATTGATCAGTAAAGGACAAACGTAGTTTTTGGCTATTTTCTTTGGAAAATTAGCCATTTTTTTTGTTATTATTATTTTTCTTGCATACTTGAGATACTAATTCAAACTGTTAACAGCATCAATGCTCTCAAAAATATTGCAAAGTATTTTTAAACTGATAAAATGAGTCATTCTATACTGGCCCATGTTATTTAGCGCTCACTTATGGCGTTGACTTTAACACGAATGAAACCAACCTATTTATGGCATTAAAACGCAAGCTTTGATCTATGAGTAAAACTACCCAGTAAAGTGAACCTGAAACTTATAGTTCGCTCCATATATTGATATAAAATCATAAAAATTAAAATCATAAAAAGTGAGAATATATTTTTACTATATAAAAGTTATGACAACTAAAAAATATATATTTTAGAACTAAAATAAATCTTTTTCTCTTTTATAATTTATATTTTCATTTTTGTAATAAATCCATGTATATTAAAAATTTATAAAATCGTTGCAAATTACATACAAAAAGATCGATATTTTTTTTTTAGGTACAGTCAACGTCATTAAAAATGTGATTTTTTTTATCTTAAAGCCATGGACCAAATGAAACAACACGTACTTTTTAATGATTAAAATGTGATTTCCAAAACTGATGAAAATTTTTACTATGGAGTGTAAATGCGGTTTCACGAGAGAGCAAAAATACTATAAGATATGTTACTTGCGTGAATATTCCTGTTTCTGACGTCAGAAACAGGCAAAAATTAGTTCGAAAATGTTGTGCAAAGTGTTGCATAAAGTGAAATTTTCTGATCACTGCTACGGCACTACAGTTGAATTTTGAGATAAAATAAAATAATTTATGTAAGTCCCATCAAAAATTTTGTGATGTAAATGTTTATATTTTTTTCTGGTCTATTCCTTTAACTCTCTAGCAGATGTAAAGTATGATACAAATTATGAGTAGTAGAAAGAAATAATAATAAAAAAAGTTTTGTGAAGTCGCAATTCTTTTTTAAACTTTTGTTTTATATTTAAGTGTTTCAGTTCTGTAATAATAACTTAAAATTATGACCTAACTTTTTTATATACGCTATAGGTATAAATATTTATTATTTTTTAAGTTTTCAAGTTTTAAGAAGATATAAAAAATAAGAAAGACAGAATGACTAGAGAATAAGACAGAAGGAAAAAAAAGAAAGGTTTTATAAAAAATTTATTGCAATATTTTTAAGTAATTTTTATTATACCTTATTGCAAACTCTATTCTATTTTTTAATTTAATTTTTAAAAGTAGTTATTTTATGTACTTTTTATATTTTTATTTAAAATTTCCTGATTCAAGGTTTATTTTTATCATTATTTCATAATGGAACACCAATTAAAGAGCGGGATTAAAAAAATGACAGAACATTTTAGAAATGGTAGCATACTTTGAACTGAAAAAAACAACAAAAATAATTAAAGGTCAGAGAATAGAAAAATGAAGAAAACCAAAATATTTAAAAGAGTAATTTTATTGCATATTATAAGAAAGGAATCTTATAGATAGATATATGTGATTTTTTTTTTTTAGTTCAATAAGTATTTTAAATTAATTTTGAAAGTCACAAAATGACTGGCAACTTTTTCCTTTGCCCACATGTAAGCTGCCAGTCGTGAAATCATTTTTGGATTTTCAAAAAATAATTAAAAATACTCAATGAACTTAAAAATTAGAAATTTGCATATCAATTGATTCAAAACAATATTCACTTTTAGAATATGAAATAAAATTACCACCTAAAAAATTAGTCTACCTCATTATATAAAAAAAAATGCATTTCTTTTTATTAATCATAAAAATAAAACATAATGAAAAGTTATAATACAAACATAATATAAAACAATTTCAAAAATTATTTTGAAATTATAAACGTATATATACACATGATTGCGGTGATACTGATAATATATTTTACCATTAAAACACTTGTGCTTAATTTATATAATGTTATACTAATTAGAACAACACAAACTGGATTTAAATGGTAAAATGTATTATCAACAATAGTGTGTACAGCTCTGGCCAAAAGTTCCCGAACGATTTGCATAGGCAACCCGCAACCATACTATGTTATCTTTATGAGAAAACGCAGCGGCCGCCGCTACCCCGTTCGGGAACTTTTGGCCAGAGCTGTACGTGAAAATAGAATAATTTCTACTGTTTCTGTTAAAAACGTAGCATAAATGTGCAAATATAAAACAAAATAATAATATTCAAAATAATGTTTTTATAGAAGTTTCATGAATTACCATAAAGTACAAGGAGATAATAAATTCAGTGATTTTCTTTGTGTATAGCATCAGTTTTAAATTAGAATAGTATAAGGAATTACGACATAATATCTATGATGTAGCACAGTCATTTTGCTGTATGGCATAGAATATTATGTTGTACTGAACAATTTGTGCTGAAAATGAACTTGACGTGTATATAAGAGACACAATTCAAAGTCAATATTGGCTGATCATGTTATCATGTTATTATGGTATATGGCTGATCATGTTAAATTATGAGTTTTAGTTATTAAATTTCTCGCTTCAGAATTGTTAAAAGACGTTAAAGTACACATCATCATAAAGTAAAAAGCAGAACTCAAAAAGTATTTAGGGCGTGAATGAGCCTCAGTGAAAGGAACGAGATGAAACATGTGCTCAAAGTTTACTCCAAATGAAGGTGTGGATCTCCTCATAAATTTCAGTTTCTCGAAACTGAATTTTTAAATTATGGATTAAAATAACATTTTATTACCATATTTGAAAGATCGATAATGAGAAACTGAAATTTCTGGCGGAACTTACGTAGACCTTCATTTGGAGTCAACTTTGAGCACATTTTTCACCTCGTTCCTTTGACTGGGGCTCGTTCAGGTCCTAAATACTTTTTGAATTGTGCTTTTTACTTTTATTATGATGTGTGATTTAACATGTTTTAACAATTTTGATGCGAGAAAATTCAAAAATTAAAACCCTCAATTTAACATGCCAAAACATGTAACTATTACCAGGCTAAAATTAACATATAACTAATAATGACCCTTGCCAGTAATCAACCTGCTGACTTTTGCCAATGAGAATTGCTGATTATCTGAAGTTGTGGTTTAAATGAGTTTAATAGATAACCGAAAGTTACCCAGTGGTTCAGAAAACTAGAGGTACAATTGAGCTTTTTTTTTTTTTTTTTTTTTTCAAACACGTAATGTTTAATTTTTAAAGGTGCTATAATGATGATGGGGCTATTAAGCAATTTAAAAGTTAAGAAATAAAAAAAAATATATATAAAAAACAATTATAAAACATTTCATTTTGAAATTTACGTGCAACTTTTTTCACTTTTACTCATAGTTGTAATTAAATTTCAAAATGTAAGCTAATTACAATGAAAGTTAAATAAATATTATATTACAAACAATGTTTAGCTATGACGGGTGTTTTTTTATATTATATATATATATATACGCACAAAACAAAAGAGAACTAAAAATCAATACTAAAAACTCCTCCTATGTTTATTTTCAATTATGAAATAAAAATACAAAAACAACAATAATAAAAAAAAAAAATACTGTATTTTAGAAAAGGGAAAAATAATGAGAATTTTCCATTTATATATATATATATATATATTATATATATATATATATATATATATATATATATATATATATATATATATATATATATATATATATATATATATATATATATATATATATATATATATATATATATACACACACACATTCAAAAAAATACATTTGAAATTTATAATACTAATTTTAAAATTACTTTTTTTTTGTAATATACAATGATTGTCATTAAAGATAAAAAGGTTTAAAATATTGATTTTTTTTCTAATAATTTTTAATGTAAAGCACTTATTTTACGGAATTATAATTTTTTTTATTATGAATTGGTTTTATATTTTATTTTTTTATGTTGCATATTTTATTTTTCCAGTATGTAAATTTAAACATTACTGATATTTTACTTTAGTATTATTTTTTAATCTATTTGAGTTATTCCTTTTTTTTTATGTAGCCAATTCGTATGTATTGTATTAATTAATTTTGTGAAAATAAAGGACGTAGAAAATACGAACTGATCATTTTATTATTTCTACTGTAGAGTACAAAGTATTGATTGTATAGAAAATGTAGAGATGCGTTGAAAAAGTTAATTTGAAATTTGAAAGGTAATTCCGCCATAACAATTTTTCTATAATACTTTTGCATTAAAAAACTATATCAGCATTTTAAAACAGTAACATGATTATAAAGCCTTTCGATCTTGTTTCGAAAACAAGGGCTATCTCGTATTTTGTCAGTGGAAGCAAAAGGCCTGTCTCGTTTTTTTGTCAGTGGAAGCAAAAGGCCTACCTCGTTCCCGAACGTTATGGAGATGGCGCTCGAGATAGACCTTTTGCTTCCACTGATAAAATACGAGATAGGCCTTTTTTGCAACAAGATCGATTTGTATTATAAAAAATTATGATTTTGTATGGCAATATAAAAGTATGGGAAAGTATCGACATGAGTGAACTTTTAGCGCCTGCAAAGTTTGAAAATAGGCAATCTGCCTTTGTGACAAGTTTAAAAAGTTGCATATCCTATCAGGCGTTTATTAAAAGTACATACTTTTAATTCAATTCAAAAAAATAGTCTTTATTGTATAAAATAAATGACAAATAAATTTCAAAATAATAATAATATTATATATATAAAAAAAAATGTATGGTTGGTGGAAAGGGTGCAAAAAAGTGCATAAATAAATACCATTTCGGTATTTTGGTGCTAATGCAATATCCGCGTTTGCAATTTTGGAACATCTGCATTCACCGTGCTTACTTCTTTTCAAAGATCTTTATACGCTTAACCTGCACAGGTGTGCCATTAGTAGGCGTAGCGAAAATTACACATGTTTCAAAATTGCACCCGCGAAGATTGCAGAAGTACTGAAATTCCGCGTAGCCCTCGATAGTATATATTAGACTATGAAACACTTGCATACAAAAATATAGCAAAGCCATATAGTCATTACAAGCATACTAAATAGTATTTTGTTCAATCAAATAATTAAAATTCAGTTCTTTAATAAAATCTGTTGGTTTCCATTACTGTAGATTAACAGATAAGCTTTTTACAGACCTGATAACATAAATTTTTGCAGCCTAATTTGTTAGTATATATTTTGTATGTTATTTATTTATTTTTCTTACTTATTTTGTTTTTGTGTTCCTTGGGTAAATAAATAAATAACAAGAGTTCTTAAATCTCATTTTGAAAAGTTAAAGTTAATCTGTCTTATTGACCGGAAGTAAAGTGTTTCTTCTAAAGTATCAACTTTTTTTTTTAATGAAAATTTAGATTTAGAATCTTTGTTAGAAAGGAAACTTTGTAACTTTGATTAAAGCTATAGGTGGTCTGTAATAATCTCTCTCTCTCTCTCTCTCTCTCTCTCTATCTCTCATCTCTTCCTCTTAGTTCTTTTTATGAAAGCAACTTATAGTATTTTGTAACAAACTAAATACAAAACATAATATTAAAAATTATAAAAAAAATTATTAACATCCTAATTCTATTGACCAATAAATTTAGCTATAAACTTTAGCATCTTTAGTTTCATTTATCGTTTATTTCAAATATAAATTCTTGGTTAAATAAATGATTAGTTAAGCATAATCAAACATTCATGAAATCTCACATGTATAGTGCAGACTGAAAATTGAATTGTTGCAGTGAAAATGAAACTAAATGTTATAAAAACAGGAAATATGTTAAAAATTTTGCACAGTGATTCTTGGATATAAGATATTTCGTAAAAAAAAAAAACTATTGCATTAAAATACAAATTTCTTGAGTTCCCCCTCCCCCCCCCCCCCTCCTTCTTTATCTGATGGCCACAGGACAGGTCTTGAACTTTTAACGTAGATATATGTAACCACTAACTTTCATGAAAATACAAAAAGTAAGGTGCAAACCGGTGCAAACTTTTGAACTTCAAGAAACAATACTTAATAGTTACTTATAAATGAAGTATCATATACTATAAGTTAGCAATGAATGAATGAATGAATGAATGAATGAATGAATGAATGAATGAATGAATGAATGAATGAATGAATGAATGAATGAATGAATGAATGAATGAATGAATGAATGAATGAATGAATGAATGAATGAATGAATGAATGAATGAATGAATGAATGAATGAATGAATGAATGAATGAATGAATGAATGAATGAATGAATGAATGAATGAATGAATGAATGAATGAATGAATGAATGAATGAATGAATGAATGAATGAATGAATGAATGAATGAATGAATGAATGAATGAATGAATGAATGAATGAATGAATGAATGAATGAATGAATGAATGAATGAATGAATGAATGAATGAGAACATGTTAAATCCACAGTTACCCAATTACCACGTAAAAATTATACTGTTAACAGTAAAGATATATATAATATCACTGTGACTTTTTTTTACAGTATTTTTGTTTTTTATTGCACTCTAGGGTTTGTTGGTGCGTTATAAAAAAAAAGTGAAACAACATCGTTACGTTGTTTTTTCATCACATTATTTCAAAGCAAATGGGTGTAAACACTAGTTTTTTTGGTTTTTTTTTTATGGCTGTTGGCAAAGCATAATTTTTTTAAAATTTTATCTTTTTTAAGGAACCGAACCGTAGGGTAAAAATTATAACATTCAGTAGAATTTTTTTTTCCGATGGTGCACGCAAGAGCACCACAATCACTTGCAGCACGGGAAAAAGCAAACATCATATAATACCCTATAGCTTTTACACATATTGACTCAGTTATCCATTTTTTTTTTAACTACGACAAAACGAATGTATCTATTGCATCGAGGGAGCACATTTCTATAGAGTATTTTTTATATATTATTTGTTAACTATAATGCAGGTAAATGTAATACCGACTAATGCTGAACATTGTCGGTACTAATGGCATTTTTATGTATGCATTTTTATAATATTCACTTCAGTTTTCTAAAAGTATCAAAACTGCTTTATAACTTTACCCAAATAATTACATTATTAATTCCATTTTTCACTGTATTCTTTATTTAAAATTGTAATACTAAATTATAATACAAAAAAAAAAATCTGTTATTATTGAAAAATAAATTATAAAGTATAGGGCTTAAAGAAAACGAAAATATATAATTTGGTAAAAACATTTTCATTATTTTCACATATACGTATGCTCTCCATTTTGAACAAAAATTTAAATTTAAAACACTAAATTTTACCTTTTTCTTTTCTTTCTTGTTTTTGCAAAATATATGTAGAGCACAAACTACGGTGGTATTAAGTTATGGAAATAAGTGGAGTAATAAATTACAAAGAGAACTAGGGAGAGAGAGAGAGAGAGAGAGAGAGAGAGAGAGAGAGAGAGAGAGAGAGAGAGAGAGAGAGAGAGAGAGAAGAGCGAGAACAGAACCGAGCCCCGTGCATCAGTTTGAGTGCAGCAAGAAAATCAATTAACCTACTTTTAGAAACGTATAAACATAATTAAAAAATACTTTTTTTTATTACTATATATATATTTTTTTTCTACTTTTATACGTTTCCATTCATTCTATTCCAATATACGATCTGAAGTAGATAGAGTTTAATATAGAATTGTAACTTCTCTTTTTTTTTTCTTTCTTCTCGGAAATAAATATAAGAAGAAAAAAAAACTTTGTAGCTTTATATTTCAAATTAATTTTTGTTGCTGATTCTTTACTTCTTATAAAAGAAGCTTTTTACATTAGTTTCATGAATCTGTAAAATTAAAAAAAAAAATAATAATAATAACTCAAGCATGATATAATGTAAAAATGAGAAAATCAAATTATTTTTTTGTCCCTTTTAAGAACATATTTTTATCGTCTGGAAACCATTGCATTGAGATGACTTTAGGCAAACGTTTCATGCATTACCTGGATAGCTGTTTCACCTATAATTATTATTTTTTAAAGATTTACCTTTGTACTTACAATGTTTCGGTTTCTTTAATCATTATATTTAATCTAATTAAGTTTGAATTTTTACTACTTAACTATTTTCTGATCTAGAGTAGGACATTTTAAATCATTTTTATTGAATAATGTATTTGCTTGTAAGAGCGGTGGTTAGAACGGTGAAGTTTCAGTATGTTTCAATGTGTGCGTTACCGCTGCAATACGTAGGTTGGTCAGGCAGTTTGACCACCTCTCGTCCATAGTGGCGAGTGCTGCCGTCGTAAGATTTGGTGGTCTTAGCTGCACAGGTCTGGTATTGGGAGCCCAGAGGAGTGTGGTGTTAAAGGGTAGAGCCTGTGGTTTGGTAAGCCACAGATCATTGTAAGCCCTCTTACTAGAAAGGATTCGTCCTGGCCTACCCCGAAAGGGATTATGGCGTCATGATATGTATGTATGTATGTATGTATATGTATTTGTGACTTTAGCTTCGGAGAACGTTTTTAAATTACTTTTTGTTTTTACTGCTCTAATTTTTTTTTCTAAGTTACACGTATAAAATCTGCATGGGTGAAATTATGCTATTGGGATCTTTGAATGCAGTAATAAAATGTACTGAATAAAAAGTATAAATTTTCATCGTTAAATGCTATGTATTTATTATAATTTTTCTTATTTTACACTTGTAAACTCGTTATTTTTATCATTATTTTTTTTGTAGTTGCAATTTAAAATACACACATAAAGATGATACTTTTTATGGTCAATTTTTGCTTTTACTATAATACTGAGAAAACACTTAAGTGAAGTGACTCTACGCAACCTTTACATTTAATAATGATCATAATGCAGTCGCTACGTTGTGATTACAAAATAAGGTGGATCTTATAAAAATGATAACTACAGGTGAAATAGTTTTCCAGGTAGAGCACCATAGATTAACTGAAATTGGTTATACTATAAATTTACCTGTATTGGTCAGCTAAAAAAGTTATTCATATAAAAAAATACGTGATTTATCGGAGCTTAGAATCCTTTCTCTCTGTCTTTGACTCTGTTCCTCTCTCTCTCTCTCTCTCTCTCTCTCTCTCTATATATATATATATATATATATATATATATATATTAGTAGGTTTACATTTCTTTTACAAAATACTTAAAATATATGAATATAATAGATAATAATTTTATATATATAATTTTAATTATGTAAATTCAAGATTTATACTTAATAATCTTTTATATCAGCTTAACAGAAAAAGCAGGCAAAAAAATACTGTAAAAAATAATTAACATAAGTATAAGGAGATGATACTAAAGAATATTTTTACTATAAAATTGTATATAAATTTTTTATATATTTTTTTTTACCTGTCTTATTAAATCTTGTATATTTCTTAATTAAAATATCTTATGTACTTTATACTTTACGTATTTTTTTTACATTATCTGCATGAGTTATTTTTACAATACATACATATTACACAGTGTAATATATATATATATATATATATATATATATATATATATATATATATATATATATATATATATATATATATATGTGTGTGTGTGTGTGTGTGTGTATATAAACACACACACACACACACACACACACACACACACACACACACACACACACACACACACACACACACACACACACACACACACACACACACACACACACACACACACGTGTAAACTTTATTTTATGAAAATAACTTCAGGGGAATGAGAGAAAGATACAAATACTTTGATTTTACATTTTATTAAAATCTCTCTCTCTCTCTCATTCTCTCTCTCTCTCTCTCTCTCTCTCTCTCTCTCTCTCTCTCTCTCTCTCTCTCTCTCTTACTTTTCAGTCAATAACTCTTCCACAATTTACAACGTTGCCAAATGTAAATTATATATCACATACTAAAAACCATATTTACATAAATTATGCATGGAAAATGACAACACTGTTTTTTAAATTATATTTTTATAATGATGTTTTTTTGATAAAATGATAACATAAATATGAAAGTTATCTTATTTTATAGTCTATTGTTTTAAATTATAATATTTTATATACATTTTTTTTTCATAAGATTTTAATTAGCAGATTTTTTTATTGTAATTTTAAGTTTGTATTTTTTAATTTGCATTTCATAAAAATAAGATGCATAAAGAAAGTATACTGTAATGAAGTATCATACAGAATTTAGCGATATTTAATCGTATTGGTTTTTTGTACATCGATCTGTGATTTTATGAAAATATTACACTGAAAGAACTTTGAAACGTAATTTTTGCTACATTTATGTCATTATAGAATAAATTTATGCTAAACTAGAACAGCATAATATACAGTATTTATGCTTTCCAGCATATTTATTAAGAAGTATAGCATACATTATATTGCCTTGAACAAATTGTGCCGAAAATGTGTTATAGCATAATTATTACTTTTTTATTTTGGTCTGTGCAGATTGTCAAATATAATATTTAAAATACGGAATAATAAAATTCCAAGTATACAGAAAGGAAAATTGTATAATTTCAATTTCCAGTTTCATTGACGACGCACAGCATTTGGGAGGTGCATGATCGATGTGATTGCACCGATCAGCCTGCCTAGACGTTTCCACGGTTTCTCTAGGCTGTCATGACGAATGCCGGGCTGTGTAAATAGGTCGTGGTTGGCCCGTATGTGCTCTTCCATTGATTGGAAATTCCCTACCTGTCGATAAGACAATGTCTTGACTGGGATTGGGGTTTGTGTAGCACAATAACAAAATATGGCAAGCAAAGAATAAAAAATAGTACATATTGCTTTTCAGTTTACGTTTCATCGTTAATTTCAGGTTAAAGGACACAATATGTGTACAACAATGGTCCAATCTCATGATTTATTATTAAAGCCATAGACCACATAAAACAACATGACATGTGCTTTTTAATGAATAAACACGAAATGGGATCTTCAAAACTGATGACAATTTTTACCAGAATGTTCATATTGCCCCACGAGAGAGAGTGAAAAAACTGTAAAGTATGCAATTTGCGTGAAAATTCATGTTTATGACATCAGAAACATGCAAAAAATTAGTATGAAAATGTTATGCAGGCTGCATAAATTGAGTTTTCTGATCACTGTTACGGAGCTATACAGTTGGGTATTTGTGACAAACAAATGTTATTTATGTAATTCCCATCAAATGTTTTGTGATATAAATGCTTATGTTTTTCTCTGGTCTATTCCTTTAAGTTTTTTTGTTTTTTGTTGCTAGGAGCACTTTAACAATTATGTTACCTCACTGCGGCTGTAGCAATAATATTCAATGCAGCATAAATTACGTAATTAATTATTTCCGTACAGATGCTATTCTTTTAGCATTGCGGGATTATTATCCTTGAGCGATTATTTGAACGATTTTTAACGACTTTTTTTTATAAAAACTACTGCAGTACGAAAATAAAGATATTTAAATAACGCATACTATAAGTCACAGTTTTACTTAAAAAAAAAAAAAAAAGCTTAAAAAGTATCAAATAAACACGTAAAAAGTATATTTACATATACGATAAAATAATGCCATTCTTCATAAAAAAAATTTAATCATATTCTTGTTCAATTTTATTCGAAGGCTATATAAATTATTGACAAAATATATTATACAGTATTATTAAAATCACTACATATTGGTGAACAAAAATTATCCGTTACTTTTCTCTTAAATTTAGAATAATTGTATAGAGGTAATGAGTGAAAATTTAATATCATTATAAAGTTAATTATAATTTATACCAATTACTGTTGGCGATTTAGAATTTTAGATGAATATTTTACTCGTGTTCAAAAATTCATATTTTATTCCTCATATTATTCTATTTGCATATTTTATTTTCATTTTGATTATAATAATTGAGTATAATGCATTGAATATTTGGGGTAAAAATTTAGAAACTATATTATATTAAATAATCGTTTTTATTTAAAAATGTATATATAGGGGGGGGGGGGGAATGAAAGAGTAAGATTGACTCGGATTGACCCAAATTTCGTTTTATTGTTTTGTTTTTCCCCTGCCAAAGAACTAAGTTGTTTTACTTGCTTTTCTTTAATTCTACTATATCCCATAATAATAATAATAGTAATGTTGTAAAATTAGATCATAAACTGCAATTAACAAATGGTTGGGGGATTAAATTTGTTAAGGTTAGCTAAATTTGAAAATTGATTCCATAGAAATCCTCTTAAAAATAAAAATTTCAGACATTGCAGTTGGTATATATATATATATACACACACAATACCATGACGTCTATATTTGAACAATTGAACGCATAAAAATAAATTTTTTTATTTTCAAATCTGTTTTAACACTATATAAAAGAAAACATAACAGTGTTGTTCGTAAACTCTGCTTTCTTGCAAAAAAAAAAAAAAGAAAAAAAAAAAAAAAAAAAAAGAAAAAAGCGCAATACATTTGAATAACCAAAGTTGATCGTCATTTTAGTAGCAGAAAACAGCTAGGTTTTACGAACAGCAATAATATCTATTATAGATACATTTGTTTACTATAATGCATGTATTATAACATTGACTCCTGGTGAACGTTCGGTGCACTACCTGGATAGCTACTTCACCTGTAGTTAATATTTAGAACCTTACACAATAAAGACGTAAGTTTTTAACATGGTTTTTAAGTAACTTAATTTTACAGTTGCAACAATTAAAATACGTATATATACATAAAATCTTTTAGGGTGTGTGCGCATGACGTCATTTCGAATGCTTTTTGATGCTCTTCTTGAGCAATGAATAACATTGCTCAGCATAGGACAATTATATAGTTTTTGACTATTTTCTTTCGAAAACTAGCTTTTTTTGTTATATAATTATTTTTCTTGCACACTTGAAAAAACTAATTTAACCTGTTAACAACATCAATGCTCTCAAAAATATTGCGAAGTATTTTTAAACTGGCAAAATGCATCATTTTCCCATACTGGTCCATGTTATTTAACACTCACTTATGGCGTCGACTTTAACATGAATGAAACCACCCTATACAGTCTATTGTGAAAAAGCTATTTAAAAGGAATCCTGTATGTCAGGAAAAACAAATCTCATTGATTAATCACAAATTTGGGACCTTTATACATATAAAATCTTAAAAGAAAAATTCGGAACTTTATGATACCATTTCAACGTTAATATAGTATGATAAAATTTTTAGAACCGGCTAACATCACACAAGAGTGTATATTTGATATACAAAATTAAGCCATTCTCCCTCTTTAATTTAATATTCCAAAAATCATATATATATATATAAAAGCTATATTCATATATAATGTTAAACTATTTCTTTCCGTGCCTGACTTTTATTTTTTTTTCTTTGTAATTTACATAAGAAAATGTGACAAGAGAGAAAATGAGATTCAAAATACATAAACATTAGCGTTCAAGCCCCGTCAGAAAATATATATATATATATAGATAAAAAAAATACACTTTTACTTTAGCAGCCAATATGTGAGTGAAATATTACATATTGATCTTTCATCGATTAGCTTTGCAAAAGTGAGTCGAACAGCGTATAGAGATGTAAATAAAGATAAAAGCTTTTTGTTTAAATTATTTTTTTTGCAATACTACTATAATGTACTGCATATTATCATATCATATTAACCTTAACATGAAATATATTAACCATGAGGTAAATTATTTTGAATAACAAGTACAAGTAACTTTTTAGTAGATATTACTGGTGGAGTAGTTATCTATAGGATAGTTGCACATGACGTCATACTGCATGCGCTTCGACGCCATACTGAAGCAATGAATAACATTGCTCAACAGAACAAGCATTTTGTTTTGCAAATTTTAGTGTTATTATTTTTTTCGCATACTTAAAAACCTAATTCAACCTGTTATCAGCATTAATGCTCTCAAAAATATTGCTATAATTATTTTAAACAGGCAAAATGTTTCATTTTTCTATTCTGGTCCATGTTATTTAGTGCTCACATATGGCGTTGACTTAAAATAAGAAATGTAACCACCTTTTATAGTCAAATTAGCAGTAGCATTAAAATTTGCGTGCTTATACAGCTCTGGCCACAAGTTCCCGAAAGATTTGCATAGGCAACCCGCAACCACCCTATGTTATCATGAGAAAACGCATGCAGCGGCCGCCGCTGCCCCGTTCGGGAACTTTTGTCCAGAGCTGTACCTTGTGCTTATTTTTTAATATATTTTAGCATTTGAGAACTCCTTCAAGAAACAGAAAAGATAAAATACGTATAATTTATGCTGCATTGAATAATTGCTATGCATAATGAAGAGCACACATTTTGCTATTTTGTAATAACATAAGTAATTATCCTGAACATCTTAACTATATTTATGCTATAAACGCTATGGTATAATCGCTATACAATGTATAGCATAAATTTTTTTAATATTCACTTATGCATAAATGTTGCTGCATTGAGCTATACCATAATAAATTATGCGTATTTATTTTTGTACAATCATTTTACTTAAAAATGAATTTCTATTGCCTTATGGCCATTCAATGCAATCAGATGGAGATTTCAGTTGACGCAAAACTCTATCTAAATACATGTTATTCCCATATGCCAATAGAATGTCATTTTTTAGTCAAATGTCCGTGTAATTTTTTCTCTAGCTCCTGAAAAAACTACTTTGGCGATCGAAAAATTGAAATAAGAGATACTGGATACTTCCTTTAAATTTTTTTTTTTTTTTTTTTTTTTTTTTTACCATCAGATAAAAGTTTTGGCAACATTTTTTAGCTTATTATTCCTAAAAAAAAAATTAATAAAAACAAAACAAAACAATCTTATTTACAGTTTTTTTTAAATATCGTTTTTATTATTGGATTGGCAAGATATATATATAAATTTAAAACTAATAATTTATTAACTTTTTATTTTTGAGAAAAACTTGTTTACCAAGGCCGGGAATTTCTAGTGAGAGACACATTTTTATATGTTCTACGATAAAAAAAAAAGTTTTTTTTTTAAATAATTATCATTCATCACCGATAAAATCTATTGATTAACAAAAAAATTCACCTAGTATTTTTCTTATAGCGAGAATTGGCGTAGTATTAAAAACACAACAAAATTCACCCAGAAATCGCAAAAAATTCATCAAAAATTGCGAGCGAATATAATATATTTTACTAATAGATATAAAAGCGAATCAAATCAATTTCAATTTAAACGGATCTAAAAATACGATCTTACCACCAAAAAAATATATAAGTATTATTATTATTATCATAGCAAAAACATAGAGACTAAATTACAAACATATGTAACATAATAATAAGTATGGAAAAAAAAGTTACGAAAAAAAAAACAAAAAAAAAAAAAAACAGTCACGTCTTTAAAATTGTAAGTATTTTTTATATGATGTATTTTTTTTTTTTTTTTTAGTGTGAATGAACTAACGAAACCGGTTTATTGTTATTCTTGTTATCTTCCACATCTTCTATACTTAAACAATAAGGCTTATTTTTATATATTTTATATAATTAAATATAAACCTTAAATACATTATAGTGTTTTACAGGAATTTGACGGTCATCCTTATGTATTTAAGGTTTAATTTTCTTTTAATTAATATTAAAAATTCAACCATATATACATGAAACAGGAATTTAAATCTACTTGATTTATTTCTAGTGTTTAACTATTTTCTTCTTCTTCTTTTTTTATATTATTATTTTTTTTTAATATTGGGTAGAGATAATTTTAAAGTAAAATTAAGTATTTTTTTTTATTTTAATTTAATTTATCTAAAATACTTTTTATGATTTTTAACATATTTATTACATAATATTATATTTTTTTAATGTCTATTGTATAACATACTGGATTTTTTAAATATATATATAATTTTTTTTTTAATTTCTACTTACTTTCGTAAAGATATTGTAAAAAGATGGGATATATTAATTGAATTTTATAATTTATTAACTAGAATAATTTTTTTAAACGGAAAACTCCCCATAACATATTTTTTAAAGTGCAATATTCTTTAATAAAATTTGAAATTGAAATTAAGCATGTGAAAATATTCGTGAAAGCATGCTATAAATATTGAATTATTGTTGAATTGAAAAAAAAAATGCATATTATAGTTGATAAATTGAGATATGTAAATAATTTTTATTTATATTTTCAAAGCAGCTCGTTTGAAAATGACCACATGGGCAATTAAACTCATCTCCAAAAATATTAAAAGTTTTTATATGTTTATGTAAAGTGTGTTCACGTGTGGTAATATTTTCCATTTGTTTTCTGCATGGAAATTTTAATGGTTTTAACAGGGATTGCTTACGATTTTTTTTTTAACGCACAATATAATACAAAATATAAACAGTCGGCTCATTTTTAATAATATAAATTATTATTATTTGATAATTAATTAGTTATTGTCTTATAATTATTTATTTCATAAATCTTCAATTGAAAAAAGTTATTAAATTTTTATTATTTAAATGTTAGATGGAATATAATTCCATAGTAGGTATAAGTATAATTTTGATCTTTCAGTAAATCTATTTACAAAATTTTATACTGTAGGTACAAACAAAAAGGACTGTTTTCTGCGAATTATTTTATTTTATTATAACATATGAATTCTCGGTATACAATGAACTTTTTCAAAATAATTAGCACAGATGAAAAGACACACATTAATGGCTTGTTCACACGAAAAAATTTGCACTATAAAGCTATATGCAATACGTTTAATGAAGTATAAATATAATAGTTTTAATAAATATTAGCCTATAGTTATATTTATTTTACATAAAAAATATTATCTCCTTCAAACAGGGCAATCGTATAAGGTATGTATTTTAAATTTTAGACTAATTTACTAATTATGATAAATTGGACTTGAAAATCAAACAGTTGAAAGATAAATTACATAATTTATACTGCACTGAACAATTACTATTTCTTGCAGAGCACAAATATTTTGTAATAACAATTATATGCTGAATATCTGAAATATATTATGCTATGTAGTATAATCTGTATATAATATAGCACCATAGAAGTCTATATATGAATTAAACTATACAATATAGCATAAATGTTGCTGCATTGATATGTTTTAATCTTAGTCCGTGAGTAAATACAAATAAGTAAATAATATATTTTAACAGCAATAATGGTCAATTTCTCATCAAAACTCATTATAAAAAATAGTTAAAGTAACTATATAATACAGTATATTATATAAGAATATATTTGTATGGAGCAATAATAATAAAATAAGTAAATAGTGAAATCATCGTTATTTTTAGTTCTGCGAATTGATCAAAATAATATAGACATGAGTGAATAAGAGAGAGAGAGAGAGAGAGAGAGAGAGAGAGAGAGAGAGAGAGAGAGAGAGAGAGAGAGAGAGAGAGAGAGAGAGAGAGAGAGTCAATGGCTTGGAACAAATCATAGCTATAACAAAAAAAATCCCCGCTAATTGCAGGTTTAGTTTTTTTTTTATTTTACCTCATCCTTAAAATTTTTATGCTATATAAAATCAAAACAAAAGAATAAAGAAAAATATTTTATCTCATCTTTACGTATATTAAAGGCGTAGAACACCTTGAACAAAAAAGTTGTGTAATACCTTAACAAACCTGAAAATCTACGTTGATTTGGCCGGAATCATTGATTTCTAATTTATTTTCCATTCACAAAATGCCACTGGCGGTCACTGACGTCACAGCTCGCCCGGTTTACGCGCGCATAAAACAAGCGAGCTGTGACGTCAGTGACCGCCAGTGGCATTTTGTGAATGGAAAATAAATTAGAAATCAATGACTTCGGCCAAATCAACGTTAATTTTCAGGTTTGTTAGGATATTACACAACTTTTTTGTTCAATGTGTTCTACGCCTTTAATATTAAAATAAAAATAATAATAAAAATGTTAACTTTTAAGTTCAATATTTTCAACAAGCTATTATAATCTAATTGAAAATTTAATATAAAATTTTGTAACTATAATAATTTACCACAGTAATACATTTTTGTTTCTTAAAATAATAAAAATAAAGACTTTATATTATTTTGAATTTGAACCATAGGGAAAAACCCCATATTTGTGATATAATAATTTTGAAACTATACGTATAATATCGCATCTAAAGAATTAACGAGCTTTTTGTTATTGCCATGGTTATTTTATATTATGTTGGAGATTTTACTAATAAAAAATGAAAGAGCTTATCAACTTTTAAATTATAATATTTTTATTATATAATTAAAATAATAGTTTTTTATTATTGTTATTTAAAATAAACCTTAATGAAAGAAGTTATGTATTATTGCATTTTTATAATGCGGTAATAAAATTATAATTAAATAATAGTTATTTCTGTATAAGATGCAAATATTGACAGAAAAAGTTATCAATTATACACGGAAAATATAAATTGTACAAATTATTCAGTTACATAAATGTAACTCTTCAGTACAAACCAATAACTAAATTGAAATTTTTTTGAACAGTAACTTTTGTTAGTATAAACGTAATTTTTTCAGTGGTTAACATTTAGTTATTCAGTTTTTTAAAAAAAACTTTTTATTATTATGTATATCTAACAAATTCATTATAAAAAAACGTTGAAATAATAACTCGTTAGTTACTTTTTTACTTGTACAGTCTTTTCACTTAAAATTTTATTTCTATTAGCTTATGATTATGATCATACAATGCAATCACATCAACGCTACATTTAAATACATTTTATTTCCATATGCCAATAGAAATCAATTTTTTAGTAAAAATACTGTACCTATCTATATAAAAAAATATATATAATTTATTTATTTCAAATCCAACTCGTATAATTTTAATAATACATTGTTTGATTTTATAAACAACATATCTTTGCAATCACTATTAAATGTAGTACAGTACCAAACAGTGTTTATATTGATCAATAATTTTATTTAGAACAGAGAAAAATCCTTTCCATTAGAATTACGTTAAAATATATACACACACACATTTAAAAATATTTTAAATGTTAAAAAATATATATTATTAGATGTCTTAAAATAATTGCATTTCTATTTAAAATAAAGATTATGCCCATAAATATTATCTAATACTCTATAATATAAAATTATTAAAAAAAATTGCAGAACATATGTTTGATATTTCTGCGAAAATGTTTAAGAAAGTTTTATAATTGTGTTCAGTTTTGTACGTTGCATGTTTTCATCAAATAGTTCGTGTCATATCTCCGTTAATTACTCTTCGTTTTATCGTTCAAATTGAGCAGCAAAAAGTTCAAAGAACTCCAAATTCAAAAGTTTTTTTTTTCAATGAAATATAATAGCATTTTTTTTTCATAGAAATCTGATAGTTTAGAAAAGAATCAAATGGACAACTTTTTTTTTTCTGAAGTTAATTATTGTTTACAAATATTTTTTAGCAAGTTAGAGGTCACTATAAACAGCTTTGATATCTAAAATTAATTTGAAGAAAAAAATGACACGTTCTTTGTGGAGGGAAATCAGCTACTGCAGGATTTGACTAAAAAGTTGTAAAAAAAAAAAAAAAAAAAAAAAAAAAAAAAAAAAAAAAGGCACAGTGATAAATTAGCATATGGTTAAGGTAAAATAAGGTATCTTCAAAAATGTAAAGGGGGGGGGGTCACTCTATGCTAGATTTAAAATGACGATTTTTGGAAGTTTTAGTCTCATAAGAGCCCATGTTAATGTTAATTACTTTCTCTCTTGTTGGTCATGGGCTCTGAAAATTTTATAATAAGTATCTGTTAAAGTGGTATCATGCAGTTTGGAAGTTTTCTTTTTAGATTTTGAGATACAAGCCATCTAAATACGACCCTTAATTCAAACCTCATCTTGTCGACTTTAGTTCGAGGAACAGATAACTTTAACGGGATTTTTTTACTATCATTGTCAAAATATGATACTGATATTGACTGACGTTTTTATATGAACTGCCTCATTAAATATAAGTATTTATTTCTTAAATAAATTTAAAAAAAATACTAAAGTTAAGCTCAAGTAGACAAAGAAATAGTTTTTGTATAAAGTAAAAAGTATCTTTGAAAATTTTTAACGTTTCATTTTTTTTTTTTTTTTTTTTGTGCATAAAATGAATTTATTAAAAAATGTCCAAATAATAACAAAAATAGGGTGGTTACATTTATATAAAAGTTGATGTCATATGTGACCACTTAATATGTGCCAGTATGGGAATATGACACATTTTGCCAGTTTAGAAATAGTATATAACTTTTATTTATTTATTATTTTATTTACAGAGAATTGATGCTGTCATCAAGTTGAATTATAGGTTTTCAAGTATGCAAGAAAAATATTGATATAACATAACAATTCATTAATTTTCCAAGGAAATTTGTCAAAAACCACGTTTGCCCTATGTTAAGCAACGTTATTCATGCTCCAGTATGGCTTTCAAGCATATTCAGTATGACGTCATGCGCATACACCCCTATAATAAAAAAATTGAAACAGTATAGGCATTGTTATTATTATTTTAAATTGGCATGTTTAAAAGACAAAAGCTATAAATAACGTACAACTGCAAATATGAAACCATACATAACAAAATGATATAATGTTAAACAATAACAAAAAATCAAAGTTTCCCCCTATAAATTTGTAGTACCCTCATAATTTTTATCAAACAAATTAACTCAAAAGACAGATATTGAGTTACGACCGTTAAACGACAATTTACCTTTCAGTTTTCATTATACCTATAGTTTTCATTTTCAAAATACAATTAAAGTTATTGTATTTATAAATAGAAGTGGGGGGGGGGGGGTTAATATCTGTAATTTTAAACTTTTGACTGTAAATTTAAATTGAATTTCAGTTTCAATTAAATTTTTACAAATATATTTTGTAAAAATTTTTAACAATAGGTGGTTCCGGTGATTTTTATTTTTATCAAAATATTTTATTGTATTATGAAAATGAGTTAGAGAAATCAGATTTGTCTGCTTTTAAAACTCCCCCCCCCCCCCCAATATATATCTATGAATATTTTGATTATTAATTATATTTATATACTTTTATGGTCTATATTCAGTTTTTGACATGCTAATGGCGTTTTAAGGGTAATTTTAATGGAAAAGGTTGAGTCCCAATTGTTGGTACTTGATAGAGCAATATTAAGTTGAAAGCATTTCTGATTCAACCATTGAGTCCAACACTATACCCCACAAGCATCCACATTTTTAAGTTTCAAGTATCTAGCTTAATTGATTGTATATATATATATATATATATATATATATATATATATATATATATATATATATATATATATATATATATATATATATATATATATATATTTATATATATATATATATATATATATATATATATATATATATATATATATATATATATATATATATATATATATATATATATATATATATATATTATATATATTATATATATTATATATTATTTATATATATATATATATATATATATATATATATATATATATATATATATATATATATATATATCATTAACAAAACTGTTAAAAATGGGGACCTACCAACAACTGGGTATGGACCATAATGTAGTTATACCCAGAAAACCGCATGAAAGTCTCGCTATGTTAAGTCTAAATTATATGAAAGGTGCCCATATCACTGCAAAAATATATATTATCATAATTTGCCATAAGTTCTTAGAAATCTTCTTTCTATAGAAATCTGTTGATACAAATACTTAATAATGAATAATACATTTTATCAGAATTATTTTGATCCCTCAGCAGCTCTATATTCGACGATATTTATATGTATACCACTATACGACTCACTCAAATTTGAAACATTATAAATATATACTGATAAAATTGACATTATTTTTTTAAGTTTGTCGTTAGATACGTCCATGGAAAATTACTTTCAATTATATATAATAATATGTTTATTGTAAATAATGACTAGATAAATGCTTGTTGAAACTATACCTTTGCCAAAACAAGCTGAGAGACTACTCTACCGGAACCTCACCCTTTTCTACAATTTTAATCAAGTTATTCGAATAAAATTTAGCACGTATTAACTTAAATATTGCATTGATCATCTGTTAAATTTTGGTGTTTATCCTCTTCAGTCCCAGTATACAATACAGTAGATATCATGCAGATAATTTTAAAAAAAAATACAAAAAAAAAATTTAAAAAAAATTAAAAAGATTTAAAAAATTAAAAAAAAAATAGAAAAAAAATAGAAAAAAATTGAAGAAATTGAGATAAAAATACAAAAATTAAACCAGAAAACGCCCCTGAATTTACGCGATTTTTCACGCTATTTTGAGCATTCTAGAGTGGGTAGGGGGTCGAAATAAAGCAAGAAATCCTTTTTGACAAGAGAAGCATATTTTTGTCATTCTTAGAGCCGTACAAAAACGTGGTTAAAATTTACGACAATGAAATATTGTTTAAATAAAAGTCGGGGACTGAAGAGGATAACTTGGGGAAAATTGTTTAAAAAAAAAAAAAAAAAAAAGGTGTATCCAGTTTTAAAAATCTCTGGTCGTGTTCTGACCAAAGTGTAAATTTTTTACTATATCAACTGCCTAGGTCAGTAAAAGCTCTTATTTCTTTACTTCACCTTATTCTCTGTCTTAAAAAATAAATAATATGGATTACGTCTAGTTATATTACTGACCCCTTCCATTGTGAGTACGGAACTAAAAAAAAAAAAAAATGTTACATTTTGTATGTTATTCATAGTATAATATTATATAGAATATATAATGGTCTTCCCCCTTCCTCTCTTTTCTACAATTTAGTGTTAATAAGTAAAGAGTACCCGCAGGTATACTTTAATTTAAACTTTTTATATACTTATTAATTAATCTTTAAGTTTAATATTTAATATTCATAAACGGTTTAATTTACTTTATACATTCATTAATAATAAAAGTCAAATATTATATTATATATATATATATATATATATATATATATATATATATATATATATATATATATATATATATATATATATATATATATATATATATATATATATATATATATATATATATATATATATATATATATATATATATATATATATATATATATATATATATACGTGTATTATTACGTACAAGAAGTTTAATCATCTTTGCTATCTTTTTAAATTACTAACATTAATGAACATTTATCAATAGTAAAAATCATGTTCGTTTTATGTTGTGTCCCCTTCTATATTTTTTAATAGTAGTTCTTTTAGAAGCAATAATTAAAATATATATGTGATACAAAATTGATTTAAATTTAAAAGTCCTTTTTGAAGTAATACTTCTTTTTTTAATCGAAGGTTTTTAATAGTAAATGAATTGAAACATACTTTATATAAAAAAAAAAATGAAATGATGTCGTTAAAAAGCTCTTACAAGATTCAAAATTTCATACTTTACTTTGTTATGTTGTTTAAAAATGTCAATGATAACAATTACCTATTGTTATATATTTATACGACATGTTGGATCACTTAGTAACATAGGCCAGTATAGGAAAATGACTCATTTTCAATATTTTTGAGATCATTGATGCTGTTAATAGCTTGAATTAGTATCTCAAGTATAGGGTGTATGCATTCATGTTAAAGTCGACGCCATGTTGGATAACTCAATAACATGGGTGGCATAAGAAAATAACTCATTTTGCCAGTTTAAAAACAGTATGTATGCAATATTTTTGAGAGCATTGATGCTGTAAATATGTTGAATTAATATCTCAAGTATGTACGAAAAATAACAACAACACAAATATAACATTTCCCAAAGAAAATTGCTTAAAACAAAGTTTCTCCTATGCCCAGCAATATTGTTCACTACTCCAGTATGGCCTCTAAGCGCACTAAATATGACGTCATCCGCATACACCCTATAATGTGAAAAAAAATTATAAAAAAAAAATCAAAAGAAAATAGTTAAAAACCACGTTTGGTAATGTTATTCATTGCTCCAGTATGGCATCAAAGTGCATTCAGTATGACGTCATATGCATGTACCATTTATATAAACATATATTACAGCATACTTTTCATAACAGCATAATTATAATAAACTATTATTGAATATGTATATGTGCTGAAATCAAGTTATAGAATAAATATTACATATTTATTTTTATACGTATAAGAAGGCGTTTTCTTACTTACTGAAGAAAAAAAATAATATTTCTTCACAGTAATTATTTATTTGATTCTTTTCATAATACATTGTCATTAACCATTTTTTAAATTTATATTCTTTTTAAAAATCATTAACGAATTCGTCATACCTCTTTTTTTTTATTCTCTCTCTATATATACTCATTAATTATTAATACTTATTTATTTATTTAAATTTTGCATGTTATTTTATGCATATTACACATTGTTCATACAGTAATAAAAATATATATATATATATATATATATATATATATATATATATATATATATATATATTATATATATATATATATATATATATTAAACAGTATAATATTAACATATAATGCTATTTAGATAGACATGGAGAATGGTTGTGGAAATTAATGTTTTATAATTTAATTTGAAAAATACAGTTAAGAGCAAAAGTTCTTTACTATGTAGTAATCTCTGATTAAAATTTTGATTTTATACCTACATGCTGGGTTGTATTTAAATATATACATGTTTTTAAAGCTATATAATGTAAGTAAGAGAGAGAGAGAGGAGGGGGGAGATTAAAATAATTTTAATGTCTTTTTTTTTAAACTTATATAGTTACTAAACAACTTTTTTACTAATAATTTTAATTTTTGATTACGTCATATTTTATTACGATAAAAAAACAGATAACTATATTGGATAACTATATACTTATATGCTCATATTTATATGCTTTAAAATTATATTCTTCTTCAATTAAAAAAAAAATGAGGCTACTTAAAACTTCTTTATTATAAGTATTCATTAAATAAAAAATGCAATATGTTCAAAACGTTTAAATTTAATACATTATATTCAAAATGCTTAAAAAATAAATTTAAAAAAAATTCTGGGTTTTTGTTATGTATACATTTTAAATTAAAAAGTATATGAGAAAAAGTATAACAAATTGAATTTACTTTTTAATTCCATGCTTACTTAAAAATTATATAATAATAATAATATGAAAAATAAAAACAAATAAATTATTTAAATAAAAAAAAAAGTAAAAGAAAGTATATAGAAAAGAGAGAAGAAAAAACAACGAAAGTTTTTTTATAAAAACTTTTTCTTCATTTCTTCTCTCTCTCTCTCTCTCTCTCTCTCTCTCTCTCTCTCTCTCTCTCTCTCTCTCTCTGATATTATACAGCTAGAATGATGTTTTTTAATAATATATTAAAACAGCGAAGAGAGCGAGAGAGAAAGAGAGATAGATAGAGAGAGAGAGAGAGAGAGAGGAGAGAGAGAGGATAGGGGCATTGAACTTAAAGAAAAAGGTGGAAGGGAAAAAAAAAACAACGGTATCCACGTTGTATGTAGCTGAAAGGTACTGAAGTAGTTTTAGTTGCTATACGACTACGTATATGAAAACAATATAAAATCTGTATTAGTTTGCTCAAAAATATATATATATATTAAGAAAAAAAAAGAGTGAAAAATCAAAAGTGATAATGTGTATAAAATAGAAGATATTTACGTAAACATTTCTTGTCATCGTGTTTTTTTTTTAAGTACTTTTTTGTTGTGATAATTGTGTATATAAAAAAAAAATGACTCTATTTTAAATATTTATAAAAATTAATATATAAGTTAATCATGGATGTATTTCAAAGTTTAAGTCATGATAAAATACAATTAAATACAACAAATAATGTTGAACATACTGTCGTATCATTTGATACAAATAATGATTTTAATTTAAGTTTTTTTGATAATGATAATAATCAACCACCTACAGAATTAATTAATAATCCACCAAGTTCTCCAACTGTTTCATTAACAAATCCACTTTCACCAAGTTCAAGTTCAAATAATTCACCATCAGTTCATCATCAATTATTTGAATCTAATAATAGTAATAATTCAAATCAAAATAATAATAATACAACTACTATTACTACTAGTAATAATAATAATAGTAGTAATTTAAAATTAGTTACAAGTACTACTCCAAATTTAGTTAATGCAACTTCAACTTCAAGAATTGGAATTACAAAATCTTCATCTACTCCTAGTTCTCCGGCTTCTAATAAATCAGGTACTTTTATTATTATTATTATTATTTTTATGTATATATAATTAATTGAAATATAAAATTACCCTAGCACATAAATTCATTGACTATAGAATCATATTTGTTGACCATTCTCATACAGAAATTAACATGTACCTATTTATCATTTTATACTATTTTTAACCCATTGAAATTAACAGTAATTATTGAATATTCTGTTTAATTAGCGAAAAATTTCATTTTTCCTATACCTGTCAATGTTATTTTATGGTCAAATATGGCACAAGCTTAAATATAATGAGAGAAACCATCCGATATATTGAGAATTTTTGTTGACGTGAAAATCTATTTTTATATGTAATATTATAGCCATAAAATTTTCAAGGTAGAAAGCAAGTTCATGAAACCTTATAAGAGGAAAAGTTTACCTTTTCTTATATATAAGGGATGTTGATTTTCTCCCTTATTTTTTTTATACAGGGGAGATTTTTTTTTTTAACAAAATTTCCCAATTTGATAACAGCAAAATAGATACTTGATTTTAACAGAAAAATTCTAAAATAAATTTATTTAAATATACTCTCTTTTTTTTTTTCTGAATAAAAATATGATCAGTAGTTTATTTTTATCTCAAATTTTAGTGCAAAATGTTTAGAAAAAACTATCAAAATTAAAATTTAAAAAAAAAAAAAAAATGGCAATGAACTTGCAATTACAAATTAAAGAATGTATTGGAGCAAAAATGAGAAACTTGCTTTTGAATTTATTTGTATTAACATGAGGAATTAATTTATTATTTTATAACAGTTTGACACAAGGCAAGTATACTTCCTATACTTTTATTATTATTAATTATTATTTTACGTTCATATTATAACAAATAACTTAGTACTATATTTTAACTTTTTATTATTTTTTTCAATGAAAGCAAGCTATTTTTCACTTTAATTATTGTATTTCAAATAAAAAAAAGTAGAAGATTAAAAGTAAAAAAAAAAAAAAAAAAAAAAAAAAAAATTGGTTACAGTACCTATTGATTGTTATTATGTATTTTTATATCTGATAATATTACCTATTTTTTCTAATTTTTTAAAACTTTGAATAATCACTTAACAATTGACGACTTAAATTTTAATTTATCTTATGGTATTAAATTAGGTAATTTTGCAAAATTTATCAGCAGCAGCAGCAGCAAAAAAAAAAAAAAAAAATCTTATTTGTCTTAAAAGTCTTTTGTATTTTTTTTAAAGCAACTTAATATATAAAAAAATACTTTTGAAAACTCTATTCCCTTTATTATATTATAGTTGGTCATAGTTGATCTACAATTTTTTTTTTTTTTTTTTTTTTTTTTTTAGCAAATTGGATTATTTTATTATTTTTATGGCAGAAAAGTTTTAAAGCAAACAGAATTTTGTATTAAATAATATGAATCATTAATTTATTCTTAATTAAAGATAAAATCTACTCAAACGAAAGAATTTGATAATATGTAAACTTACGTAAAACATCCGTAAATACCAATAATAACTAAAGAAGCTAAAAAAAAACAGACTTTAATTTTATTTTTCTTATAATCATTTCTCTTTACTTCCCTGTATTAGAGAAAGAGAGAGAGAAAAAAAGAGAGAGATTATTGACTCTCAGTTTTTACAGTAAAATTGAACCACGTGGCCATGCACAACGTAAAATAGAGGATACAACATCTTTTTTTATTCAAATATTTTTATTACGTAAGGTAACGAAATAAGAGGATTAAAAAATAAAATTGTCCTAATAAGTCCATGACAGGTATTAAAATTTTTATCGTACAATTATGTAAGAGTTTTATAGATTCATGTTCTCTAAGGCTTATGTTTTTTTTTTTTTTTTTTTTTAATCATTGATATATATATATTTTTTTTTTTTAATTTACTGTAACTTCAGCTAAATTTGAGCGAAAAACTTTCATGAAAAAACACTTTTTTTTTCTTCAATTCGGATTTCACTATTAGTAAACTAAATGAAAATGAATAATACAGTATTTTTACTACACCAATACTAATTTACTAATTTTGGAACGTTTCAAATATTTTAATAACATGCGTAATTTTTCCGGGACTAATTAAAATCTTAAAAATAATAACGCAATTCATACTTTATATCATTACCATTATCTACTAGAAAGTTGAATGATCCTAATTTTTGCATAAAATAAATATTTTAAGTCCAGAGGTGTTAAAAAAGTACTTCTCAAATTAGTTAAAAAAATTAGTTTCAAAAAACAGAACAGAAAAAATAAAAAGAATTAAAATGCCAACGATTAATTAAACTTTCACAGTATTTTTTATATCTATTAAATTATAGCATATCCTCTCTATTTTCTACGACTAACATTGTCATGCAAAAACATGCTTTTTTTTTATATTTTTTATGAACGCATCCCTGTCTTTTCTTCCTTTCTCTCGTACTTCTATTCTCTAATAAAACAAGTTTAAAAAGAAAGAAAAAAAAATGTATATAAACATATATTAACATTATGTTATTCATCATTTATATCATGGTTTAATTTCAAAGTAAAAACCATGTATGTACATTTTTTCAGTGTTGTAGTCGATCGATCAAATTTAGATCCGATCACGATCCGATCACGATCATTTGATCGGATCGTGATCGGATCGACCCATTTTATAAAAAAATGATCGTGATCGGATTTCGATCACATTTAGGGCTGTGATCGAACGTTTTTTCGATCCGATCATCATGTTTCATACTTTAGTTTTTACAACCATATAGGTATTTTTTTCTTTCTTTTTGTCTTCTTCTTTTTTTCTTTTTTTCCCCTCCTTTTTTTATTCATTATAATAAAGCAAAAAGTCAAAGTCCAAAATAGAAAAGAATTTAAAAGTACAGTACAGGCAGTACTCTGCTAGCAGCTGCTAGGTAGATATTGAGATGTTATCTACTTTAGCTAAAAGGTATCGCAAAACAAAACAAAGAAAGCAAAAATGAAAGAAATAAAAGAAAAATAGCAAATACCTGACTCTGAGCTATATAAGCTTTTAGGCTTTCTAGGAAAGAAATTATTATATCAATAGTGTGTCTGTGTCACCATTTTTTTTTTTTTTTTTTTTTTTTTTTGACATGACATTAAAGGCGGTAAATAAGTTTTGTTTAAAATGAATTCTTGGCGTATTATTTTGTTCATATATTCAAGTAACAGAATTTTTTTCTGCATTGAAAGATTGTCAATTTTATTTTAACACAATACATTTCTTGTATGAGTTTTAGAGGTGACTTTATAACCAATCGAAAAATTTTAAGTGCTTTTTACACTAATGATTTTTTCCACGAAATTTTGATGTATTAAAAAACCGCGGTGAGGGGAAATTTTTTCTGAAATAAACACGAGGGTGTTGCTTTGATTAGTGGGGATGAAGACACACAGTACTGTACATAGAATAATTTTTTGGACCTCCATCCAGACACCAGTAATTTGGTCTGTACGTTCTCGCAGGTGTCACGAGATAAGAAAGCAGGCAAAAGTGTATTTTTGTTTTTTTGTTTTTTTTACATATTCATAAACGTTAATATATTATAATTTATAATATAAATTAAAGGATAATTTGGGTGACAATTTTTTTCCGTGAAATAATAGCTTAAAAGAATTTTATCACGTAACTGGAGCTCCTAAAAAAGATAAAAGTGGGAAAGAGCTTGGTATTCAGTGTTTGTATTTATCGTGCAAAAATAAACCGAATAACGTCGTATAGCCTTGAAATCTGTTGCAGTTAATCTAATAAAACATCTAAAGGTAAGAACTAACAATTATGTAACACATTTTTTATTAAAAAAAATTTAACTCGGAAATATGAATATAAAAATATTTTTAAGTATAATGTATTATTACAGTATAATTTCCTTTTTTTTTTTTTTTTTTTTTTTTCATAATTATTATAATTTACAAGTCCTTATATACCTACATTTATTATTGAAAACGATCAAAAAATTTCGATCAAATGATAGTCGATCAGATCGGATTGTGATCGGATAGTCTCGAGTTTTGATGATCGTGATCGAGATCGGATCGAGCTACATCTCAATTGATCGGATCGTGATCGGATCGAAAAAAGGGCGATCGACTACAACACTGCATTTTTTATCAAAAAATAAAATAGTTACCTAGGTAATTTAAAATACGTTCTTCAATTTGATATGAATCACGCAAAAATGATAAACAAGTATGTGACTGTCATAAAAAAAAATAATAATAATAAAAAAAAAAAAAAAAAAATGAAAGAAAGAAAGAAAGTAAAAATGTAGATAATTTTGTTTTTAACTTTTTTTTACATATTATTATTTCTTTTTGTAAAAATATATAAAATTAATTTTTTTTAACGTCACATTAAATTTAGTAGATATGAATTTATTATCATTATATGCATATCTTTACTATGTTTATGATATTATGCTGCATTTTTTTTATTTATTTATTTTTTTGTCAATATTTTTGAAATCACGTTGCACGCGGTTTGATAATAAAATATAAAAACCCTGGTTATGAACGTCATGCTGGGGCGAAATTACTTCACTTTTGGTTGATGCATTTAGAAAACATATGTTTATACTCTCAATGCACAAAATGTTTAGCAATAATAGGTATACGAAATGCATTGATTGTACGTCAGAGCACGTGTTTATTTTAATCTACACAACATGGTCTCTATTTTTTTTTCTCTTATTGTATTTTGGAGCAGCTTTTGTTTTCTGTATTAAAAACAAAAAAAGAAATAAAAAATTAATCAAATCTTAAAATTGAATTTTTATGATCATTTATTTTTGTAATGAGAATCAAATTTTACCACGAGAAAATTGTAACTTTTTTGCAAATATTGTAGTCATACAAATACTGACAAAAATAATTGCTTATTTATGCTATATAGCTCAATGCAACAGTATTTTATGAATAATTTATGCTATAATTTCTCGTGATTACATGATTGATACACAACATGTTATAGCATAATATTTAGGATGATAATTACTTATGATATCTCCAAAAATAGCAACATTTTTGCTTTAGTCTATGCAGCATAAATTACGTAATTTATTTTGCCCTTGTACGCTTACTTTTACAATAATATTTTAGCTTAAAATTTTTTGTGACGTTATTAGAAGAACAAAAATAGAAATTTGCATATTTAGGTTGTGTCTTTGCAGTCTTGTACGTGTTCACAATCCAATATAGTTCCTCAGATCGATAATATAAATATATATTTAAACCTATATATACGTACGTACACAGAGTATACTTTGATTTCGCAAGGACAAAAAAACACACAACCTTTTTCCCTTATAGATATACAAATTTTTGATACATACATTGATTATGAATTTTAAACTAAATCGGAGCATAAAAGAAAACAAAGTATTATGTATTTAAATTTCTATTTTTCGTTGCTGTTTTTCTCATACTCTACTAATTTGTTCAAAACGTTTGTTTTTATACCTGTAAAGGTAATTCAATTGATATATTGATGGTAGTTTAAATTTTTTTTAATGTTATTATAATTCTTGTCTACTAGGAGGAGTGTAAAAAGTTTCAATAGAGCTTACCGGTGGTGTGCGCTAACCAATCACAGGTGGTACAAGAAACGTCACAATAAATCAAGATACTACACAAGATAAGGACACGCTCGGCCAATTTGGGCCACCGCGAAATTCAAAATGAGCGTCTAAGCCAATCAGCGCCCAAGTTATAGGTCACGTGATCAAAATGAACCAATCACAATGCCGCTAAAATTAACATAGAACCAGTTGGTGTCGCTATTTTGTATGTAGTATCTTGAACAAATAATAATAGCCCCCTCTAAATTCCTAACTTTTAGTATTGCTAGACAATGGTTTTATTTTTATTTATTATTATTTAGAAAAAAACTGCTGTACCGAAGCTCATGGAAATATTTAAATGATAAATATTATTAACACTTATATGAATATAAAATTATGGCGAGTAATTAATATCACCATTAATATTCATTATGTTATGTGCATTCAAAAGTTATTTCTTTGACAAAAAAAAAAAAAAAAAAAAGTGAGATATTATGCAGTACAGAAAAACAATTTTGCTCTCAATATAGAGGTGATTAACTTTTCTATACACTTTAGTTGAAGAACCACTAATTCTTTATTTCGTGCAGAGTAAAATTAAATTTTGGAGCTGTTTTTATTTACGCAACATAATCCATAAAAACAGAAATTTCATGCATGAAATATGTTTTACGAAGAAATGAATGAACAAATACTGTATTTATGCTATAGTCTTATTTTAGCAACATTTATGCTTTACTAAATAGTTATTATGTTATATATCATAATAGTAATGTAGCATAATAGGATAAATATTTACAAAATTTTAACATATAGCAACAGTTATTCTAAAATATACTGTATTACCATAAATATCGTAATATATTTCACACAATTTATCCCAAACAACCAGATAAAAGCTAATAAAACTCTATTTTAGAGATGAATTAATTAGCAAAAATAACA
Source organism: Ecdyonurus torrentis (assembly GCA_949318235.1). Lineage (NCBI taxonomy): Eukaryota > Metazoa > Arthropoda > Insecta > Ephemeroptera > Heptageniidae > Ecdyonurus > Ecdyonurus torrentis. Next base: position 4,742,154 of record OX439137.1, on the reverse strand, counting down.
ATTATAAATTTCTGATTATAAACGTTAAAAAAAATATTCATTTTGGTTTAAAATCATCATAAAGTACAGCTTTAAATTTTATAATGTAAAGTTTAAAGCTAAAAATCAACATTGTTAAATAAAATATAATTCTCGAATATAAATTATAAATTAACTATACATTAAGTTTTAATTAATAATTAACCAGCTAAAGTAAAGGTAGTATAGATAATGTTTATAAAATCACATTCGTTATTCGCGAGTTTTAAATCAATACTATCAGCTTGTAAATTTTATTTTATATAATCAATAATACTGAATTTATATAATATTGTCAATATTGTGTTACAATTTTTGTCATTTCTGCGCATCTTATACTTTTTCTTATGGGAATTTGATTTATGACGTCAGTTTTTCATGTGTAAAATATTTACATTATAACGATTTTTTTAATGAGATTTTTTTCAGTTTTTATTTAAGCACCATTATGGCCGCTGAGCGCAAGAGTAAGTAACAAGTATATACGAGCGATGTGGAAGTCTCGATTCAGTTCATTATAATGAATCATTAATTTTTATTGAAATGTAAATCTTACTGTTATTTTCATTATTATTTTAATTATTTACTTCATCCCGTTTTTCACTAAAGAAATGTAATGGATTATTAATAATATATATATATTTTTTTTTTAATTTTGCCATGCTTAAGGCTAAAAAGAAGTAATTTGATTCAAAGTTGTATCTTTTGCTATATTATGAAATAAATCCAAATTTTTTTTTTGTTTTTTTTTTTTAATTCGGGAGAGGGACTATTTCAAATTTTAAATTATGAATTTTTGAATATGGCATAAAGGCTTTATAATATCATTATTTTTTTATCGCATTTAAATTTTTTTTAATGAATTAGACCCCACGCACGCCGAATGCAGTGGTAGGCATCAGCATTGCATCTTTTTTACAATTTTTATCTAAGTATTTTGATACATATCCCTAGTATCCCTACTCTATACTTCTTCTTTTTTTACGTAAATATTTACGTAAAATAGTCATGAGTCTTATTATGAGTTCTTTTCTTTCTTTCTTCTGTAACACCAACACCGGAATCCTACTTGATTCAAAGTAAAGGTGAGAATAACCCAGTACCAATTGTCTGGTATAGAAACTGCAGGTGACAAAAATAAGGGCTTCAAACTAAGCACTTTGCGCACGATGTTAGCTGTGCCAAGAACTGCAGCTTTCTGCATGCATATTATTATTATTATTTACGAAGCTATAGTTGTTACTATATTATCTTATAAATTATATAAAAATTTAGGGTGTGAAATTTAGAATATCAAAGATACGAGCTCTCTAAATATAGTAAGAATAAACATTATATTCAATTTTCAGTAATATACTTATTGAAATGTATTTATGATTCCTTGCAAAAATCAATTTCATATATGCATTATAAATAATAATAATTAAAATTTTATAATGATATAATATAATATTATTCATTATTATAATGAAATAAAATTAGTAAATAATTTATTCAAAAATCATTTATACCTCAACACATAAAGTTAAAAAAAAAAAATCATTGAATATGGAAATATATGATAATGATAATAATAAAAATCTATATTATATAACTTTTTTTTTCTATATAAGTTTATATTATATCGTCAAGAATTTTAAATGTGCATAAAAAAATTATATAGATTCCATGGCCAATTTGATTATTATTTATAATAAATATATTTAAATACAATTTTCCAATGTTAATAAATGTAATTTTAAATCAGTGTATATAATTTCCCTATAAAATGTAGAGATCATTAGACTTATTATAATAGTTGATGCTGATTTTTACGCAGATAAAACAGAGCCATAACTTTCTATAGAAAGATGGAAAGAAAAGAAAATGCACGAAAAAAGAAACTACACACGCAGGATTATATATATATTATATATATATATATATATATATATATATATATATATATATATATATATATATATATAATATATATATATATATATATATATATATATATATATATATATATATATATATATATATATATGGTAATATTAACAGAATGATTTATTGGTGAGAAAAATTTATGACGCCATATGTGAGTACTTAATAACATGGGCCAATATGGAAAAATGACACATTTTGACAGTTTAAAAATACTTTGCAATTTTTTTTTAAGAGCATTGATGAGAGTTTGAATTAGTTTTTCAAAGTATGGGACCAAAAAAACTAATTTTCCGAAGAAAATAGCAACAACAACAACAAAATCATTATTCTGAGCAATATTATTCTTTGCTCCATTATGGCGTTGAAGTGCATTTAAAATGACGTCATGGGCATAGGATAAAACCTTTTCAATTTCTATTGTAATCTATAGGATTGTAGATGTCATTGAAACTAGAATTTGCCTATATGCTTAACAATTTATTAAAACTAAAACCCCCATCAGTTTGTGGGACTAAAGAGACGGATTTAGAGACATTTAATTCACTTTAGACATTAATATCACTCGTATTTATAGTTTGATTTGAGTATAGGAGAACGTTAAATTATATTGTACAATATAATTATTCCATCTAAAGGAAAAAATGTTGTGTTGCTAGGCGTTTCCTGGTTTGTGTTTAAGAAGAAGAAGAAAAAACATTTGCATCTTTTTTTCTGAAGTAATTTTACTGTACATCGTATTTTAGCTAACATGTCATTAATTCTAAGCTGTTGTTTTTTTTTCTTTAAGCATTTAGCAAAATTTCTATTTAAATTGTCAAACACAAATTAAATTCCCATGGCCATAAAAATAGCAGACGTTTAAAAATTTATTCCAGAATTTGGCAAAATCTTTTGATCAAATTGATTTTATTTAGAAGCGTTAATATTTTCATCATGTCTCTTTCTTTTTAGCCAATACAGAAAGAAATTTTTACGAAATTTCCAAGTTGTTGAATAAATGTGTTTATTTTTACCAGTTATAATTTTTCTCAAAAATCCTAATTAATGCTATATTTTATGTATATTATATTATATAATAATAATATTGTTTCAGCACATGTAATAATTATTCATGTAATTCCAATACAGGAGCATTTCACATAAATGCAGCATAAGTTACATAATATCTTTTATCGGTGCATAAGTATTTTTTTTTTAAATATTATGTTGCAAAATTGTCACTTCTTGAAAAATACAGTATTACTCCTTTTTCATTCATATTAGTACAAACAAAGCGATGTAAAACTTCACTTTATTTCATAATGTCAATATTAGAATGCAAGGAGAATTTTTATTAACTCAAATTTTCTCCAAAACACATAAAACAAAATAACGTTATTTATGCTATACATTTATATGGCATAATTTTATTTTGTCCTTTTTTGGAATTGCAATAATGATGTACAGACACTTAAATATGAAATTTTATTAAATTGCCTTATGGAAGTACAATGTATTTCCATAGTATAAATATATATATATTTATACTATGGTATTTCTTTACTACTTATAGGTTTAAACCTCGCCCTTTCAATTTTTTTTTTTGTTTTTTTTTTTGTTGCTTTTTTGCTTTTTTTGAATAAAGACAACTATTTATTTATATTTATCTATTTATATGCAGCATTGCTTTCAAAAGGGTCTTCATGTGCATATCCATATATAGGGTCTATGCATCCATGTTAAAGTTAACGCCATGTTGGATAACTCAATAACATGGGTGGCATAGGAAAATAACTCATTTTGCCAGTTTAAAAACACTATGCAATATTTTTGAGAGCATTGATGCTGTAAATATGTTGCATTAGTATCTCAATTTTTTGAGAAAAATAACAATAACAAAAAAATAACCGATTTCCCAAAGAAAATGGTCTTAAATGAAGTTTGTCCTATGCTGAGCAATGTTATGCACTTCTCCAGTATGGCCTCCAAGCGCAATAATTATGACGTCATCCGCATACACCCTATAGCATGAGTAAACTTTTATATCATATGGCCTGTACAGCATAATTGTTCTACTGTGCAGCATAAATACTATTCAATATTAGAGAAATTATATTGTAATACATAAATGTTGGTTAAATCGCATTATTATTGTTTACTTTTTGTGTGCATGTTTTTTTTAGCAAATAATGTTAAAAAAAAAAAAAAAAAAAAAAAAGTCCAACCATAATTTGTAAAACTATAGTATAACTATTATACAACATGACTATAGGATCTCTGTATTCTCTGTGAATTAAGTCTGAAAGATATAATATACAGTATTCTTATATATATATATATATATATATATATATATATATATATATATATATATATATATATATATATATATATATATATATATATATATATATATATATATATATATCTGCCTGAATAGCCTAAGGTATAAATACACGAGTAACCGGTTTGTTATTTCTTTTTACAAGTTCATCATCGAGTTCAAAGTCGATTGTTCTCCTTCCTGCTTTCTGTTAAAGGTTTTGTAAAAATCTCACACTTGAAAAACTTAAGTACTTTATGTTATTGTACATATGTATACATACTTTTTTTTGTTATTATTATTTTAAATTAAGAATTAGGCTCAATATTAGGCTCTCTTTTTAAAACAAGTTATTTTATTGACTTGCAATAGCGTAAAATTTGATATAATATATCTCAGTGTCTAGTAGAATTATTATGCTAACACAGAAATAATTATTCATAACAATATAATTTACATCATATTGTTAAATTATGCAAATATTACGTACAGCATAAATAATTATGTATGACATTTATGCTATATATTACATTAATGCAGCTCATTTCGTAATTTATTCCATCTGCGCGTGCACGTATATATATAAAAGAAATTACGTAATTTACTATATCATAAAGCAAAAATGTTGCTATTTTTAAATTGCATAGGTAATAATGCTGTAAAACAGGCTTTTTATGCCGTCCAGTATTTTTACTAATAAAATTAAGAAGCTATATAGATAAATATTGATTAGATCGGGCTAGCATAATTATTTATTACATATTTATATTAGACGTGTATATACAATTAAAATTAAAGCTTTTAGCTTAAATTTTTAATAGTACAGTCACTATAATATAAAATGAAGGTCTATATATAAAAGTGTATAGTGCACTGAATTAATTAAAATCTCTATGAATAAGCATTATAAGTCCATAAGGCAATACTGTACATTAAAATTTTGTCATTTTTGTCTGCTTTTTTTTTTTTTTTTTTTTTTTTCCTGTTTTTTCTTTGCATTTTGTTGATATATGTGTATACTAATAATTCATTCATGGAATTTAAAATATAGAAGTATTATAGACAAAAATACATGTAGAATAATAAGTACGTAACAATTATGCTACCCATTTTTCAGCAACTTATTATTAGCAATAAATTTATGTTACATTGCACTGAATGATATCATATGTTATATAGCATAAATGTTATGTTAATAAAATTATAGTATAATTAATTATACTGTTCTAATTCAATAGCATTTATGCTAAAATGGTAAAAATGTAGTGCACTTAAATTACGTTAATCCTTCTTTCCGTGTATATAAGAAGCTCCTTGAAAAGGTATTTTAAATTATATATATTCTTGAATTGATGGGATAATTGGATTGAATTATTTTTAACTTCTGTTAGTAGAATTTTTGTATATATAGATTGATTTGAAATTTGTATTTCTACGTTATAACTTTTACTTGTAAAATAAATTGGCAAACAAAAAAAAGTCAGAAAGAAAGAAATAATAAGAAAAAAATAATAATTTTTTTCCCCAACTTTTATACCCTCTTGATTTTTCTTCCCTTTTTTTGCTTTTCTTTTTATTTCTTCTCCTTTTTTGTTTTCAATATTTTTAATGGCTTTATTTCCTTTTCTTGCTTTATAAAGAACTAAAAAATATATTGCCTTATCTAAGTAATGTTTCTCAAGATTTGAAGAGATCCTAATGTGCATTAAAAAAAAAAAAAAAAAAAAAATCTTGCAATTTATAGCCATTTCATGTATTGTTGAGTTTATTTAGTTTATTGTTGTAACAATGGTATATAAACAAAAGATATCAAGAAATTAATTTGGAACGATTAACGTGAGATATTTATTTCATTGCAAAATTTAATCCAACTTAAAGAAACATTACAATGGACCACTTGCAATGAACGAACATTTGAAAATAATTTGAAAAATTTTCAATGCACTTTTTATAGAAAAATTGTTTTCACTTACACGTTGTAGTAATGTACCAGCCCTCCACAATGGGTTAAAAACATTTCATTGCAAGTGGTCCATTTTGGTAAAAAGCACGAAAAAAATAAATTAAGTAATTTATGCTACATTGAACAATTACTATATTGTAGAGCATAAATGTTACTATTTTAGAATAACATAGTATAATAATGCTGCTGAAAATCTTAAATATTATGCTGTTATCGATTATAAAATTTGATAAAATTTTTGATGTTGTGCATTAATTTTGCTGCATTGAGCTAGTATAAATATTTAATTTTATCCGTTGGTAAAATACCAAAATTTATGATCAAATTATTTAGTAAAACTTATTGAAACTGCTTTCTATAACGTGATGTGTCTATTGCTATTTAATCATGTAATTGTAACTGACTGTACTGTAAAACAGTTGGGTTAAATTGAGAGCTTGTTATGTCTGATTTCAGCCACTAAAAAACCGTTAATTATTATTATTAATGTTGTACAGTATATTTTTTTTTCTGTGATCGTTGCTCTTTTTATGATTAAAAGACTATAAATATAAAGTATCTAAATTGAGAAAAAGTAAAAATAAAAAACTATATTTGATATATAATATTATAGTTTAAAATAGAAAAAAAAATTGATGAAATAAAAAAAAAAAAAAAAAAAGTTCGCATGATGTGTTCGTTTAATGTCCACTATCAACATGAAAATAAGTTGAAAACATTTTAAGATATTTCCGAACATTTTGCATGTCAGTTTATTATTTTTTTGTTCTATTATTTTTCCCATACATAAATAGATTTCAATAATGCAGTAAAATCACTCAAATAAAACAGAAAAAGTAGAAAAGTTCTCAGACGTAATTTTTTTACGTACTATATTTAAAAATTTATAGAAAAAACTTTTGCAAGGTATTTTGTGGAGTGAATACGTGTGAAGGGTATAATTTTTAAATTTATTATGCAACAAATAATTATAAAGAGCATTTAACAATGTAATTTTGTTAAAAGAATGACATTTGCCAACACCGGAAACCGGAAATACATGTTATTCTTATGCAGTCAGCTGATGGCACGTGTTCATTTTCTCATTGAACTTCGAACAGTCACTCTGATGTATTTTTTTTTTTCTTTATCACTTTACAAAATCTGTAATCAAGGCCGAGGACTAATTAACTGGTGAACTTACTATAATATTATATTTTTATTATCATTCTACATTTTTTTTTTTGCCATATTGTGTTATTGTGCTACGCCTTCTCCATAGTCTCGTCAAGACACAGTTTTATCGACAGGTACAATTAAAACAGTACACACGAGCCAGCCATGGCCTAATACACAGCCCAGCATTCGCCATGACAGCCTAGAGAAACTGTGGAAACTCTAGGCAGGTTGGACGTTGCAATCACGTCAATCATGCACATCCCGAATGCTGTGCGTTTTCATGTAAACATGCATCGTAAAGCGTATTGTGCTCGGCTCTCACACTTTACGTATGCACCCAGCAGTAGCTCGAACCTGTACTCGGTTTTACGAGTTATATCTGCCTTCACCATTCGGCGATACCAGCTCGGCTAATGACACTAAAACATAGATATATCATCAGAAAAAAAAAAAAAAAAAAAAAAAAAAAACAGAATATTTTTAATGAACAAGAGTATTCAGTTGGCAAATATAATTTTGATAATACAAACTTACTTTAGACTCGTATTTATTAAATAACTTTATTTTAAGTATACGAGTTATTTAAGTTCAACCGAATTTTCATGGCATGGAGAAATACGTTACTAAAAGTCTCTATATAATACATTATGTTGCCATAAGGCACCATAGTATAATACCACAATGTCTAGTCTATAGCATATACGATAGTGATAATAAATTGCACCATTCAAAAACTGGCACTAAATTTCCAATGTTATTCTTATGAGAAAAAGAAGTGCTGAATTTAAATGTTAAAATATAGTATCAAAAATTTTATTGTGTATACTATATAATACATCCATAATTTATGATTTTTTTTCTCTCACTCAAACCAGAAGCATTTTTTTTTTTTTTTTTTTTAAGAATTCTGATTTTTAATAATAAAAAAAAAAGTCTCAAGATATACGTCAATGAAATACGAATGACGTGCAGTAATTTTTTAATATATCCATTCAATATACGATCCGAGAAAAAGGATTGTATTCGTTATGCACTATCGGTATATAGGAGAGGTTATAAACATTAACATTGATGGCATAATACATAAAATATTATGCTGCAAGGATACATTTCTTACCTTATTGTGAAGAAAACAAATTAAATCGATATCAGAAATACTTAAAAAAAAAGACTGAAAACGACATAGAAAAACTTTTAAATGCAATAAAAATGCATATAAATTTGAATTGGATCGTTTCTTATATTATACCCTCTATTGCTTACGTTTTTTTCTCTCTTATAGTCGTTCACTTTGTTCGTGATAATATTATAGTGATAAGTATGTATAGTACAGTCTTCAGCATATAAATTACAACAAAATTTTATACGTTTATAGGTAACGTTTGCAGGTATACATATATTTAACTTTTGCTTTTTCTTTTTGAAAAGGAATTACTTTTATTGTTGAATAAAATATTCTAGATTAGAAACCACGAAATAAATTCCCGTGTATAATATAAAAGAAAACACATAAGACGTGTTAAGGAATAGAACATTATAAGTCTCTTTCCTTTTTCTGCAATGCTTAAAAAAAAAAAAAAAAAAAAAATCGTATAGTTTATGCTCCATATTTATTATAATATATTTTCTATCTTATACCATAAGAAACAATTTTGGAATCGCATAATCTATTATGCTGTAAAATATTACTGTGAAGTATAGTTATTTTGCACCATTGCAGAAATTATGTTGTTATCAATAAATATTGCTACAATCAAGCTATAAAAATGTACTGTTTTTTTTCCCATGTACGCAGCTCTGGCCAAAAGTTTAAGAACGGGGCAGTGGCGGCCACTGCGTTTTCTCATAAAGATAACATAGTGTGGTTGCGGGTTGCCTATACAAATCGTTCTCAAACTTTTGGCCACAGATCTGTACACGGAAAGAATAAATTACCTGTAATTTATGCTATATTTATATCATCATAACACAAATATTGCTAAAGAAGAACCTTATAAATAATTATATGCCATATTATGTACTGTAACATATAGCTATCATGATATAGCATAGATTATTCTGCATTTAACAAATTATACTTACTGAACTATAGCATAATTATTACGTGTTTATTTTTGTCTGTGTGTAACATAGCTATTTATGCGGTATAGCATAAATAATATTGTAATAAGCAAGTGTTGCTAAAAGTGGTCCTTAATTGGCATCTTTTTTCCCTGTGGCTAATTAAATACCCGTCTTTATTTAAAAAAAAAAAAAGAAAGAAAAAAGGGTACATGTTTGAAAGAGCGACGTGTGATTATACAAATACAATGGCTCTATATAGTACTGTCTGTTTGGTATAAAGTGACACAAATATCGTTGAATATGCCATTATAAATTCCCACTTTTTACCTAACATACAGTACAGTATAAAATAAACTTTATAATTTTCACTAATTTTTATAACATTGCAATAATATGTATATAAGATCTCTATATACAGTACATATTATATATAGTAAGAAGAGTTCTGTGAACTTTTAGTTTCGTTACCCTCCTTGCAGTACTCTAAAGTGCAATAAGGAAGGAGGCGTGCCCAGCAGATTGCACCGATTAAAACAAAAGAAACAAGTCTGAAAATTGTATAGTTTGTAACTTGTTATTAACTTTTATTTTGCTTTGAAATCACAACAGAACTGTAAGATTTTTTATATATATATAAACTTTGAAATGTGTTTTATATAAGCTTTTAATTCATAACTTTATCTTTATATACATTTTATTCTTTTTACACTATTTTTTTTTTTTTATTCTTGCGTTAATGGAAAATAAAATCATATATATTATATATCTTACTTTCAATTTTTTTTTTTTTTTTTTTTTTTTTGCATGTTGTTATTGCTTTTCTTGATTGTATTGTTTTTTATAAATAAATAATAAAAATAAGTCAGTGACTATTATTAAAAATTCTCAACAGAAATAAAAAATATTTATGGTTGCTTTTCTGGTGGCTCTAATAATAGTATTCAATTGGCGTAAAAATAATTTATGGAAAACTTGGGTACTTTTCTAACTTGGTTGTTCAAAATCTCTCATGCAAGATATATAGTATAGCAAATCTTCAATAATTTTTCTATGAGGGTTTCAAAAATTAAAATTAACTATACGTGTGCCGTGTGCCAATGCTGGAAAATACAAGTTATTTTCTAATAAATCCACAACTATTTTGAGGCCGACTTTAATTTTTTTTTTGCTCACATCCGCTTCCGTTTCGACATACTGAGCATGCGTAGTAAGTAGGAACGGAAGCGGATGTGAGCGAAATTGCTTAAAGTTGGTCTCAAAACAGTTGACCCTTTATTAGTGAATCCCTAAATTTTCTATCATATAACATTTCGGGATACTTTTTTTTTAACCACTGCTGGATTATTACAAATCAAAGATACCAGGTACACTTTTACGCGAATAAAAAATAATAAAATTAAAAGATTTTCCAATTCTTTTTTTCTCTCAAATTTATTATATATTAAACAGTAAACTACCCTTAAGGCTAAAAATTAGATACTGCAGTTATGAGTGACTTAAAGCTGTAATTGCAGAGAAATCTGACTTTTTGCACATATATAAGAAGATTATAAATGTATAAAAAAAATAGTGGTTCATCATATAAAATTCTAAAATTTAAATTTTTACTATACCGTAAGACCCATTATTTTCTCCCCATATCTCATGGTTACGTGTTCAAAAATTTGCTATCATATGAGTAGTTTTTATCTTTGGCTTTTAAATTGCAAAAAAAAGTAGGGGAATTTTTCCTAATTTTAGAGATACGTGTCTTGTAATAATGACAATCATAATTCAGTTCAAAAATTAAAATTTCTTTACTCCTATACCACATTCAAAACACAATGAAAATGCATTAGCTTAGATAGTGGCCTCAAAGTAAGACAATGTAGAGTAGAAATGATCGCCAATAAAATATTTGCAAGCACATACATATACAATGACAGCCAATAATCACATTACATATAAATTTGTATTTAAAACGAATAATTATTCTTAAAGCCATAGACCACATAAAACACGAAATGGGATCTTCAAAACTGTTGACAATTTTTACCAGAATGTTAATGTAGCCCCACAAGAGAGCGTGAAAATACTGTAAAGTATGCAATTTAAGTGACTATTCATGTTTATGACGTCAGAAACATGCAAAAATTAGTATGAAAATGTTGTGCGGGATCATAAATCAAAATTTTCTGATCACTGCTACGTAGTTACAGTTGGGTTTTGAGACAAACTAAAGTTATTTATGTAAGTCCCATCAAGTATTTTGTGATATAAATGCTTATGTTTTTTTCTGGTCTACACCTATTCCTTTAAGTTCATCGATTGATTAATATTGCTTACTTAATACGAAAACTTCTTTTAAATAAAATTAATTAAAAAGTGTAAAAAATCGACTAAATCAGTATGATATTATTCATTCAAATTTAGTATATTATTGAAAATATAAATTCCCTGCGTGCATAAATTGATTTTATACGAAAAGTCAATCTTTTTTAATAACTATATTATACGATTGATTTAATACTAAACTTTATCATAATTATCCATCATTCATTAATTTTACATGAAGATTGGAATGTCACCTGATATGACCTTGATATGATCCTGAAGGTCACTTGAAAATGACCAGTAGTGAAAGTTGCATTCACGTGACTCGCGGTGTACATTTCATTCACAATTATAACATGCTGCACGTCCGTTCATAACTATACGCATGCTAATTAATTATTTTTACAATGAACTTGCACTGCTTCTTTTGATGACGTGTATATAAAAAAGTAATCTAATAGTAATAATAGAAATGATAAAAAGATGCTATGATATAATTACTATAGCTTTATAAATAATGTACGAGTGTCAGTCGGAAAGTTTGTACATGAAGTAGTGAAAATGCATTTTATTTGTCATTTGTGATTTTGCCCAATCATAATCTACATGCGGTAAGAGTTAGATTTTAAATAATAATAATCAATAGGAAAAAAAAATTCCCGCTCTTAAAAAGTCAAAATTAGTGGAAATGAAGAAACAAAATTTGTAAAAAAAAAAAAAAAAAAGGAAATGCTTTTTCGATACTTTTCGGTATCTAAATTCTCGAACAAAAATAAATACACAACACACAACACAATGTGGAAGTTTCCATAAAGTTACCACCCTGTTTTAAGCACATTTTTAGAAAGAGTATAAATAGTAGATTCCATTGAAGTCAATATTTACCTTTATTAAATACATTTCAGCAAATAATTCCCCTCTAAAAAGTGCTTACCACGCCCCCCTAGAAGACCCTTGCGTTTGTCTTTTGCAAATTTTAAAAGCATAAATTTCAAAATTAACGTTAATTTTGAACAGATTTTGAAATTAACGCTTTTAAAATTAGCAAAAGACAAACGCAAGGGTCTTCTAAGGGGGCGTGGTAGGCACTTTTTAGAGGGGAATAAATTGCTGCAATGTAATTAATAAAGGTAATAATTGGCTTCAATGGAATGTACTATACTCTTTCTAAAAATGTGCTCAAAACAGGGTGTTAACATTATGGAAACGTTCTCTTGATGCCGGAGCCGTTTTCCAAGCAACTTTTATTCATATAACATATTTTTTTTATGCTAAACTGCATGGTACAAAATAACTATTTTACGTTACATTTTATGTTATACAGCATAATTATTCGAACTCTTCTAATTTAGCAACATTTATGTTATAGTGATATTAATGCAGCATAAATATCTTCTTTTTGTGTTGAAAATATAATTATACAGGTTGAAATTGTCAAAATATCATATTATAATGAACTTTTTTTTTTTTTTTTTTTTTTTTTTACGACATATAGATAACACAAAATGTTGTACATGAACATCATGTGATATGATAATATATTTATATTTTAATAACCCACGCCACATTTACAATAATGCTGTTCATAAACACTGTTCTCTTGCACTAAAAAATGCGCATTCCATTTGATTAACCATATAGCTGATCGTCATTTTAGGGGCAAAGAACAGTGTTTACGAAAAGCATTACTGTTATTCTAAATGAGCAATAGTAGTGCTAAATTTAAATGGTAAAATATGTTATCACAATCTTGTGTACGTACAATTACGAACGTGATAATATTAAAAAATTCGCTATAAATTTGCAATGTTTTTCTTATGAGAAAAATAGATGTTGAATTGAAATGAAAAAAATATTTTGTCATAATCGTATGTATATTCAGATTAAGGCAGTAGGGTACCCCACCTTATATCTATCTCAAAAACTAGAAGTGTTTTGGGTCTAAATTTGGTGCCATTGTGTATCTAAGGGTCACACCTAGCCTTGATAAAAATTTCATGATGTTTGACCGTCCCGAAAAAAAAAGAAAAAAAAATGATTGAAATTAACATTGAGCCTTATGGGCTTAAAATTTCCAAAAAATCATATAACATTAATTTGCACGGTGACCCCCCTAAATTTTTATTTATTTGAAATTGTCTCAAGCTGAAGTATCATTGTGCAAAATTTCAGATTTTTTTGACGAGAAAAGTTTGAGTCTAATGGCCTACGTCGGTCCCCTACTCCCTTAATACTATTTCAATATCACAATATTTATCTTATGTGACGTACAAGTAACTTCTATTACGTAATTTCTTTTATCCGTGAGAAGATGTTAAATTAGGAAAATAAATAAATAATTCCTTTGACATTTTTTTTTTCACAGAAATATATACTGCACCTGTATTTTAATGTTCTTTCTCTTCTCCTTAATCTAATGGTCTTTATTTATTTAAACACTTTTCCTTGGACGTTACATCATGGGCTTAAATCAGTAAAAGCTTTTCTAACTGATATAAAATGAATTAAATCGGACAGAATAAACTTATATGTAGTCTAGTGGAGAACAAACCTATTTTGTATAGTGCACCGCAGCAGCTCTTCAATATGTGTTTCAAGTGAAAATAGCTAGAGTTTTAAATATGAATGCACAAATATTATTATTTTGTAATATTATTAAAACTTTAAGAACAATAAATTTTTGATTTTTTTACATGAAGTGGCAAAAAAGTTATAATAAAATAAAACAAAAGTTTTTCAATCTCTCTCTCTCTCTCTCTCTCTCTCTCTCTCTCTCTCTCTCTCTCTCTCTCTCTCTCTCTCTCATAGCTAGAACATTAAAAATATTTAATTTTTAATGTACGAGTACTTCTATATAATGTATAAATATTCATATAAAATAAAAGTATTAAAAAAATGAACTTCATAGCGAATAAAAAAGGCAAATAAAAAAATAATAAAGAAAAAAAATCAATATTGTGTTTGACTTTTTTTTTGTCATTACTCTTTTGCGTTTAAGTATAATATAGTAAGTAAAAACACATTTCTATCTTATGAATATGATTCTTTCATATGTCTATTCATATGCCACAAATATTTATATATACATTTTTTTTTCTTAATAAACCACAAGAAATAAATTAAAGAAAAATAATGTATTATTTTTGCGGTTTTTAAGCTTTAGGACCACCCAAGTAGAAGTAATATTGGTGTGAATTTATAGCTTCTCTGTTATTAAAAAATTAGCATACTTTTTTCAGTTTTATTAATTTTATTTGTATTTATTACTATAATAATATATTATTTCTAATAAACTTTTTACTTTATTAATATATAGTTTTTAATGAAAATAATTTTAGAATATTACACTAATATAGCGTCTGTATGCTACTATATGTGTTTATATTTATTGATTATTTCATTTAGCAAGAATTTTCCAGTATTTAAATTGTTTAAATGTACAAAAGCATATTAAAAAATATATTTTTAAATCAATTCAGCCATAAAAAGTGTAAAATGTAATTTTATTTCCGCGTGCAAAATTTAGTATGAATTTTACTTTCTACTAAACTGTACAATTAAAATTCAATATTTGCAAAATGTTGTGCATTTTGTATCGTAAAAAAGATATAATATATTCAAATATTCATTTATTTGTTGTCGTTTTGCGCAGTATCTTGTTAAAAAGGATAGTATAAAAGAAGAAAAAGAAGAAGAAAAAAAAAAAAAAAGGAAAGAACTTAGGAAAATCTATTTTGTTTTGCAAAGTTACAACAAATACATAAAAATGAATATGTGAATACAGTTCTCATATAATTATATATGTGTGTGTAAAGTTTAAAATACAATAATAACAATCACAAAATAATGAAAAAATCTACGTTAAAATTGATACACAATATAATATAGCCAATGAAAAGACATGATTGCGTATAAAGAAACAAAAAATAGCAGATTGATATTTATTTTTTATAAAAAATTGTCACGTGCGAATTAAAAACAAAAGATGATGAATTATGAGCGGAAGTAGAGGTCACGTGACCTATAGGTGACAATCACGTGACCTTGTATATGACGTCACAGCAAGGTCGTTCATTGTACTAACCCTGACTATCACATATTATACTGCAGTTTACTTTAAATATATCAGATAAATGCATTGTATAATGTAATCACTGCATTGTCTTAGAGTTTCATTGAACTTTTACATTTTTTATACATTTTTACTATTTATCTATTTAACTATTTGTCTATTTATTTATTTATTTATTTATTTATTTATTTATTTATTTATTTATTTATTTATTTATTTATTTATTCATTTATACATTCATTCATTCATTCATTCATTCATTCATTCATTCATTCATTCATTCATTCATTCATTCATTCATTCATTCATTCATTCATTCATTCATTCATTCATTCATTCATTCATTCATTCATTCATTCATTCATTCATTCATTCATTCATTCATTCATTCATTCATTCATTCATTCATTCATTCATTCATTCATTCATTCATTCATTCATTCATTCATTCATTCATTCATTCATTCATTCATTCATTCATTCATTCATTCATTCATTCATTCATTCATTCATTCATTCATTTGATAAAAAAATAAATTATTAGTAAATAACGGTCGCACCTGTTTTATGACACAAACTGAATCTTTCTAACTTTATTACGCAATATTTTATTGATGAATAATTAGTGTTTAGTGTTTGCCTTTACCTTTATAAATTACTTATAAGTTTATTTAGTGTGTAATATGTTTTATTTTCATCACGTTAAATCACGGCTTTATTATATATAATTGTATATAATATACTAATTATTTATATCATCTTAAATTTTGTCTCGTGTTTCTGAACACACATATAGAACAGAGCTTACAAATATGTTTTGTACATTAAAATAAATAAATCAATAATATATTAAATAGACAATTTCTATCATTCAATATTATAATGCAACACGGCAAAATTTAATACTGTACCTTGAAAACATGATATTTCTATAAAGTTACTTTGAGTGAATAATATTTCTTTTTTAAATTTTTTACTTGAATAATTAAAATGTTATACGTACTGTATATTCTAACATTAAAAAAACAAACATACAAAACTATAAGAAAGTGCTATACTATTATAATAATGAATAATATTAAAATTTATGTAAAAAATTGTAAAAAGTAGAGAGAATGATACAATATACGTATATATATATTTTTTTGCTATTCATATTTAAAACTCGTTTTATTTTGTTATGCAAATTTAGAGACACATGCGTGCGTTCAACTCTCTCTCTCTCTCTCTCTCTCTCTCTCTCTCTCTCTCTCTCTCTCTCTCTCTCTCTCTCTCTCTCTCTCTCTCTCTCTCTCTCTCTCTCTCTCTCTCTCTCTCTTCTCTCTCTCTATGTTACACGCGTTGCGTTCTATTATGCATAGCTACATGACTGGCCAAAATAAAGAACACTCACCATTGATAATGATGAGCATAATATGAATGTTTAATCTTTTTCGAAATACAAGTTTTTTTTTTTTTTTTTTTTTTTTTTGAACATTCATGCAATTTAGATAAAAATAAATCATGTCCATCATTATACAAAATGTAGTTAAAATCCAAATAATATTCTAATTCGGATCACGGTTAAGAACTTATTCGTTCCAAAAGACGTGTTACCATGGAAACTCATTCTCTTTTATTCCCCAAATATTTTTTCTCATCTATATCACTTTGTTTTAACTAACAAATCGTTCTTAATTAATCATTTTTCTCTCCTTTATCTAATATGGTCATGGTTTCTGATTTTTTTTTTATCTATACGGACAAAAATAAATACGAAATAATTATGTGCTAGCTCATTTTCAGCACAATTTGTTCCATACAACATTATTCTATGCTAAGCTAAATAAAAACTATATGTTAAAAAAAGCATAAATATTATTTTATATATCATAATTATTTATTTTGTTTCAATTTAGCATCAATTATGGCATGACATAAATGCAATTACGAAATTATTATTACTGTGTATTGCATTTTAAATGACATCTAAAAAAAAAATTAGGAGGCTACTTTGGAATTTTTAGGGATATGA